>PGWS01037203.1:0-25639 GCA_002896235.1 Cicer reticulatum | reverse complement strand
GCTATAGTATGATAATTTCATAGAGATTTAAATTAGTGAATAAGATAAATTGTTAATATTGTATTTATTTATTTTATTTAATTTTCTTGTGAAAATTATTAGTATTGTAATATGAGTATTTTGGAGAATAATACTTTAATTATTATGGATGAATAGAATGAGTGATTAATATAATTTTTTTAAAACTAAATAATAGAAATACAAGTTTGAGTTAGCTATCAACACCCCTTATATTTTCTGCTTCAGCTTGCTTTTCTATTGGGCTTCTGCTGATTTTGTACCTCACTTTACCCAAAAAACCCAAATCAGATTTTGCACCTCGTTTACCCTAAACCACAAATCACAAACAGATTTCCTGTTCTTACAGCCTTGCGCTACCGCCAGTAATGGGTCATCACCATCTTCACCAATTTCTTCCATTCCATGGTCGAATAACCCATCACAATTTATTCCCCATCAATCATCTTCGTCTAGACTTGCTATATGAGACTCTCATAATCAGAAAACAAGTCACAATACATCTCTAACAACCGCTACATGTGATATTTTTTGATAACCGTGAATGCCATCAATGTCCCCAACCACCATATTTGAAATCACTGTTCTCGACTCCTTCATCTATGGGAAGAACCGCAATCAAAATAACCAATCATGACCTAATCGAAAATTCTAACCATCGCCTTCAAACCTCGATTTTGGTCGTTGTAGTGTTGACCCGAAATAACGAAGATCAGATTTGTGACCTATGCGTACAGAGCTTTGTCCTACAATATTCGTTTCTCAATTTAAGCAAAATCAGTGATAACTTGTTATCGTCGGTGTTACGGTAAATGCTTTCCGATCAACCTCGCTTCATTGTTCATTTGTTTTGACCTGTCATAATTAAAGTTAGATGCTGATGCAATTTTAATTTTAATTTTAGTGTTGTTATCCGTAAGCACCGTTTCGAGTCATCTGTGTCGCTGCAATTTGGTTATTCTCTGGACCTGCTTTCAAACGATTTTATTTTTGGATTGCTCCGACATTGCTGAAACTTAATGAGTATCATATGAAATCGTCAAATGAGGTATGGGGTGAGAGAGAGTTCGAATTCATGAGTGTAAATTAAGTGAGATGAACGGGAAAAACCGTATTTCCCATAATTCATTCGGGGCTCGCTACGTACAGCTGAAGCCCTTTGAGTAATAATTAACTAATGAGAAAACTTGAATTTGGTGAGGTTAAAATACGAGTTAGAAACTTTTATAGGGTGTTGTTTGATTTAAATTTTGAAGAGTGTGTGGTAGTTAAAGTATTGTAGAATTGTGTATTTGACATATTTTGTGTTTGGTTTATATCTACCTTGATATTGTTATATGATATAAAATGTGATGAATTGTTATTAAATTAATTTCAATGAATAGTGTGTGTGAATGATTTTGTATTATTTTATGGTACGTGAAAATCATATATATTGGAGGTTTGTGTATATGATGATAAATTTTGAATGTAATATATGACTATGAATATGCATTGATGATTACTTTGTTGAAATATGATGTTTACCACCTTGATGAATATCACGAAATGCATTTATTGCGTTTATTCGAATAGTGATGAACTTGACTTGTGTCAATGCTGGTACCTCTTCATGGAGTGAGTAACCTAGACCAACGAGGGGAGAAAATAATGTTGATAACTTTGAAGTGGAGATATTTGGTCATCATATAGGTAGGGGCTGACAAGCTAGATGATATTCAGGGTGGAAGTACAATTGAATGAGCCTGATCGTGGCGGTCTACTGTTGAGCCTTAGGGCAAGATTGTTAGACCTTGGAGGTATTCGGGTGGGGAACTCCTAGGTGACTTGGAGGTAGCACTCCAAATGTCGGGAGCTACCATGCAACACACGTTTACCTCGACTGTCGCGTATATGTGTCTCGGGTTGAGTTGAGGGGATCTATGAGGACATGGCCAAATTGAATTGTCCGTCCACTTGCGTGGTGGCATAGTATCAAGCCTCCTAACCAAGTACTTCAGAGTTAGAAATGGTACCAAGAAAGAGGAGAGTCTAGAGTATAAGAGCATGCATAACATTACTTGATTTGTGTGTTTACTTACTTGATGTTATGGATTGTATCAATGTTTTACCTGATTATTCTTGTTGATTGTGATATATATGATATGGTGTTTAATATATTTACGAGTTATTCTCATTATTTTATACTATTACATGTTTTTGAAGCTCACCCTCGGGCTTGTTGTTTGCGCTTGCGAGAGCGCAGTCATTTCAGTTATGTTATCAGTTGGTGATCCACGCGTCTGATAAGGTGATACTGCGGTGGGAGTAATTTATCGTATTTTATTGAGTTATGAATTAATTTAGATTTTTGTAAATTCGATTGATCAATTGTGGTTATTTTATCTTTTATTCGGATGTAGAAAATTAGTTGTTATAAGTTTAGCACGTATTTATGTTAGAATTTTTATTTAATAAAACCTCACTATATTCGATATTAAAGAATTTTTAATTGAAATTATTTTTATGCAAGCTTTTTGTGTAGTGTGAATGTGACTCCCTGAACTTTATAGTTTAAAAGAAAAATTTTTATACTGTATTTTGGAACTGCTGCGAATCTCTTTTCAAAACTAGTGTATTTTACTTTTAATATCAATTTGGTTTAGGGTGTCACAATTCTATATATAGAATTGTATGTCACGTCATTAAAAATATGCAATATCCGTATTTTTTAATCCAAAAAATATGATGGAGGGACTAAACTGTTGAATTTAAAATAGGGGGACCATTTCTGTGAATGGTAATATATAAAGGACTAAAACTGCAATTAGCTTTTAAATTATACTTTTTAGTGTAAGCGAGTGTATTCTACGCACATTGCAGAGACTAATCCCTCGAGTTAAGTAGAACCACAGTGGGTGACAAACTTTCATAAGTTATTTAACAATCTTGCATTTCCACGGTTAATTCGAACTCAAGACCTCTAGTTAAATTTAAAATTGACCACTTAGTTTCTATTTAAGTTATTTGTCAATAATTTGATATATAGTATCAAATTATGTCTTTCCTTTTATTTTTTTAATGTATAAGAAATTCCACTCAATGTTAATAACTTGAAATATATTTTTTTATTACTATTTTACTAAATTATTTCTAAACTTAAATAAAAAAATATAATATTTTATGCATCTTTCTATAAGACACCAACAAATGTGTCTAGTGAAACAATTAATTTTAAAAAAGATTGTCTTTCCACAAATTAAACAGCAGAAATATATTTTTATCATTAATTACTATATGCCTTTTGATTATATTTTTATATTAATTGGTTTGAGAAAAGTATAAGAAATTAATTAATTTTTTTCAAACAATCAATGTTGTACTTTTTAGTATTATAATGTGGCCAGAAAAAAAAATTAAATTATGAACAACACCCTTCCAAGTAACCTTGTTGGATATAAGCTGGGTTTTATTAGTGCATACTCACAAGGGTAACAATGTTGTACTACATAAACGAGTTACCATGAAATGCACAAACGAAAATATCAGTGGTTGTCCATGAAGGCAATTGACTACTAAGTTAAGTTAGTGTTATCACTCCAATGAATGAAATCATGAGATACTATGTGAAGGTAGAGGCTACAAGGTTACAGTATTTTCCCTAAAAGTTACTAGGTTGTGTTGCTTTAGAAAGTGTGCACATAATGCCTTATAAACAAGAATTTTAAATCAAGTTGATTATAACCAAAGTGTTTAGGTTTAAGGGACCACTACAGAAATTAGCTTTTTTCCTGTGGAAATAATTCCGCAGGTAATACCCAAGGATCTTGCCACCTTTATTTTAGGAAACTTCGTATTTCGTTTGCTGCGGATTTCCATGTGATTCAGCACCTTTACAATTTTTCTTATCGCTCCTGCAGGAAATTCGGTAGCAAATTCCGTAGGTAATTCCTGCAAGTTTCTTACAAATTTTTATTTTCATTAATTTTATATAAATAAAGTAGTTTTTTTTTTTCTTGAACGATATTAACTTTTATAATCTAACGCTTTTACTTTTGAAAATGGTTGATGCAACATCATATTTTTTAGGAATAATGAATTTTATTTTCGATTATTTATTTTTTGAATAAAAGTTATTTTAGGGTGAGTTTAAGTTATGGAAAAATTGTGGGTAAGTGAATACGACTAAATAAGAACTCTTATGATGTTTAACTTAAATTCTAAACAAAATATACTTGTCTGATTTCTATTATTTTTCTATTAATCTAATCGATCATATTAGAGTTTAATTGTGAATAACCTATCACTATTGTTGTAAACCAACTTATAATTTCTTTTTAAAATTTAATAGATATCTTTTGAAAAGTTAAACTTATGATTTTAGGTTAGCATAAAGCCAATACGATGGACGTTTTAATACCAAATGCGTTTTTAAATGGGCTAGAACTAATTAAAGTGATTGAATTGTCGGATTTGGTTGACCTAGACAATTTCAATTCAAATACAAAGAAGTTTAATCTTCATGTTGTGGTGGTTCAGTTATTGCGAGGGTTTAGTACTACTTTTGGTCTTAAAAAAAATATAAAAAAAATTAAAATTATTATTTTAAATTTTGAATAAAATATATTTAGCTTTTATTTTTTAAATCGAAGAAGTACTGGTTTATGTTTAAATTAGCATGTTAAAGTTCTTGTAAAAGAATAACATGTTTAAGTTGCATCTGAGTAATTCAGATTGTAGTATAGTTACTTAATGAACATATTTAGTGTAGTCTAGTTATGTTATATATTATTTTTGTTTTTAATTATAATACTATTTAAAAAAATAAATTTGTCTTAAATATATAAATTATTTTTAATTTACTATATATTTATTATTATTATCTAATATATCTCTTATTAATACTTATTAATACTGTTTTTTATTTTAAAATATAAAAATTTAAATTGTTGTCGATGTGTATATTATCATTTTTAACAATGAAAATCATCTAAATTCAAATGTGTGAACCACAAAAGGAAATATATAGTTGTTGAAAATATAGCCAGTACTCGAAAAAAAAAAAAAGCACTACACTCCATTTGGCAACGACATTAACTTGAAAACTTCTATTTTATTCTATTTTCTCAGCAAGCACTTCCGTCATCAACCACCGAGACCTCTCCTCTTCTCCTTTCTCTTCCTCATTTCGTCGCAAATAGCCACCACCGAGGCCTCCACCGCCCCCCTCCGTCCACGAAGGTGCAAACCGAGCCACCAACACCTCCTTGTTCGGCCTTCAACTACAGTGAACAATCATCAACTCAACAAGGTATGGTATCGCACAATTACCAACAACTTAACAAGGGTTTAGTGATTTGGTTGATTCATTATTTGATTCAGACTGTTAGTAATATATTTGTGTTCTGAAATCATTGCTAGGGTTTTCATATGTTCAAAATTAGGGATTTTATGTTATTCTTCAAAATTGTGGATTTGCTTATCATATTTTTCATTTTCTCTCCCACAGATTCTTCAAGCTTGCGCTTCTCATTTACGTTGATTTGCGCTTCTCATTCCTCAAATCTTTCTCAACTTCTTAAGCCGAGTTCAATTTCAATTTATTGAGGTATTTGATTATATGACTAATGCTACTTTCTCGTTAGTTTGTGACATTAATCTTGTTCATTTCAATTCGATTTTCTGGTTCACTTGATTTTGTGTTTGTTTAGAGTCAAAGATTTGAGTTGAAACTGATTTTTAGTTCGCTTAGGATTTTGAATTTCCGATTTGTTGTTGTGTATGTTTAGGAAATGATGATTCTAACTTGATCTCACATACTACGTTTGATATTGCTGGTCATAGTCACCAACTTTTTCATGTGTTGGTTGTGGCAAGGGCATACACACATTGCTTAATTTACCTTAGATGGAGAGATTTTAAAGGTTGTTAGTCTTGGTAGTGAGTTTTTGTTGTAGGTATATCTGTAACCTCGTTTTATGGTCTACTTCTTCTTCTGCTGCTACCTCTCTCAACGCTCCTTCCTCAAATGGAGACACCAATTCTGATAGTTCCAGCCAACACGCCGACGACTATTTTCTCGTTAGTTTGTGACATTAATCGTGGTACATTTCAGTTTGATTTCTGGTCACTTGATTTTGTGTTGTTTAGAGTCAAAGATTTGGGTTGAAAGCTAATTTTAACTTCGCTTAGGTTTTGAATGTCCAATTTGTTGTTGTGTATGTTTAGAAAATGATGTTTCTAACTTGATCTCACATACTACGTTTGATATTGCTGGTCATAGTCACCAACTTAAAGGTTGTTAGTCTTGATAGTGAGTTTTTGTTGTAGGTGTATTTGGACTTCTCTCTATTATTGTTCAAAACTTAATTAGATATCATTTTAAAATTGATTTGAAGTTTTATTGATTGAAACTCATGTCTTTCTTTCTTCTATTTTCATTTTCAGATTTAGAAACTACAGTGGAAAAGCAAAAAAATAGAATGAAATTTAGTTCATATTGTTATAAAAAAATAAATATATAAAGCAACTCTATATTAGTGTGTGTTACATATTTCTATATTCAAGTGAATTCAATTCATGTGACATTGAGTATCTTATAAACATGTGAAGATTAATTTAATGGTCAAGATGCATGTTTGTATTACTCAAATAAAAAAGTTTCCATGTTCAGGGGAAAGGAATGCGTTGAGTGGTGTATCGTGTGTTGCCTTTTGCATTCATATCCCTTCAATATGTCACTGCATTTCCTCAGAAGGCTTCTGGTGCCTTTTCCTTTGATTAATAAACCAATTGTTTATTTGCTTTTAATTCAAGCCTATTGCTTTTAATGTACACCTACAACAAATTACTTACAAAGTAAAACTATTTTGCATAAAATATTTATCATCTGCAACATATACTACATGTTTAGAGAATTCGCAAGTTAGAACTTAAAAAGTCATAATAGAAGGACAAAACAAAAAGCTTAGCAATGATGAGCTTTTCAGAAAACTATTAGAATATTATTATTTAGTAAATATTATATTATATATGTTTTAATGCCAGTAAGTACCTTTATAATTGCTTTTGATTTTATTCTCTAAGTAATCACCTTGAGGACAAGGTGATAGTTTAGGGAGGGGGGAGTTTATGTACATTGGTATTGTAAAATGTCATGCTCACAGGTCCAGATTCTTTCGTTATATTGTCTGTTAAGAAATAAATTGCACAAGTTTGATATATTAAACATTCCATCAAAGAAAAAAAATAAACTATCTGTTTAGTTCATGCGCTAACTACAAGAATACATACCATGTGATTCCTGAGAAAAGTTAGCTTTGCACATAGTATGCTTAGATCCCCCAGCAATCTGTTTCATTGCCCTTATACTGTTTTCTCCAGGAAAAAGTTATTGACTTCAATTAAAAAAATTGAGAAGTGATAAGAAAATATTACCTTTTTAAACTTCATTCTAGCCTCTTATTCGGGTCCTTAAAATCAGTTGTCTGTCCAGTAGCTCCAGGTTCCCAGTTCAAAACTAACTCTGAAATAGTACCATATGACAACTCATATCAGGGACTATAAATTCAAAAGCTTTTATATTGAAACGGAAGAAAAATGTCTTGGTTTGATTGCCACCGTCAATTTTGGTATGCTGTATCACATTGAAGTTCATGACTTCTCTGAAAGTCTTCTTTGAATTTTGAATTGCATACATACATATTTTTTTATTTTATTGGCAATAAAATAACCATATAACATTTCCAAAATAAGAAATAAGTAGAGGGAAATTCTAATTTATGGAAGGTTAAATGTTTTAGATGTTTGTTATGAGAATATGTATTTTGTGAGCATAAAATATTTTTCTATCATCAAGTAGTGTTTTTTTCATCGACTATTTTCTTGCCCCATAACAGGAAACTTGGTCTGCCACTAATTACACCTACTAAAGCGAAACAGTTATTATTGAAGAACAATTTTTTTTTGTTCTTTTAGAATGTTTCACTAATAATAAGTCATGACCTAGCATCTATTATGGATTATTGATTTCCTGCAGTAACATTTGTACTGAGACTGGTTATTCACATTCAAGGATTCAATGGAACTTTAACTGAACCAGTTGAGAAAACAGGTGATCAGATTAAAGAAATGGAACTAAAGGTGCATCCAAGATGGAGACAACCATTGAAAGCACTTTGCAGTGATCATACCACAGTAGCTGTGCAAAAACAAGAGCAAGAAAAGTTGTTGATGAAGCAACAATTGCAACGACAAGAAAAAGAGATGGTCGAGACCAACAAAAATTTAACCTTTTTGATGCAACATTTAGAATTTGTTGGATCTTTTTCTCGTCCAAGTTCATCACCACAACCCAACAATGAAACTGATGAAAATAGTGGAGATGATTACGTTAGTAGTGATCATATTGAGTAGTATTTGTTTTGATTTTATTAATTTGGTTGTATCATGTACTTGATTATACTTAATTTTTTTGGATCATGCTTTAATTAATACTTAGTTATGATTTGCAAACATTATATAAATTTTGTTTAAAAGTATCACAATAGTTAGGTCATGCTTTAATTAATATTTAGATTTATTTGTAAACATGATATAAATTTTTTTGGAGTATTGTAATAGTATTTCAATTAAAGACTAATATTAAATATTAAAAGATGTATTTATAATAATATTTACATATATTTTTTAGTTGAAATTTTTATATAAATAAAAAAAATCCGTTTCCATCGTAGAAAGTAGTCTTCCATCTAGTTAAGTTTAATGTTGATATCTAGAGTCATTTTAAAACATCCATATACATAGCAAGTAGTCTTGCATCTAGTGAAATTTAACATAGACTTCTAAATTCATTTTAAAACCTCCATATATATATAGCAAGTAATATTAAATGTAGTAGATGAAATTTCAAATAAACTTATGTATGGTCCTCAAACCTCCATCTAGCAAGTTATATTATTTATGATTTTAGTTTGAAATTAATTTTATCACTACGCCAAAAATGACATTTTATAGTGCTTTTTTTAATCCATTTACAGCGCTTTTTCAAAAAAACAAGCGCTGTAGAATCGCGCGCTGTAAAAGATACAACAGCGCTTTTAAAAAAGCGATTTAAAACATGTAGATGTAATGCGCGCTTGTTTTGCACATTTTACAGCGCTTATTTGAAAAAGCGCTGTAAAATGCATACCATAATAAATATATTGGGTGCATATTTTACGGCGCTTTTTCGAATAAGCGTGGTAAAAGGCACACCAAATATATGAATTATAGGTATGCATTTTACAAGGCTTTTTCAAATAAGCGCTGTAAAATGTACACCAAACATATGAATTTTACAGCGTGTAACACCCCGATTTTCCAAGCGATGGTGTATTTTTTTTTTCAAAAACAAACTCATGAAACAAAGAATAATTAAGTAAAATACCTTTGGATAAATATTGAAGTCGTAACACAACGACAAATAAGTCAACAAAATTTACAAGCAGCGGAATAGTTTTTGAAATACGAATCCAAAGTATTTACACTTCAAAAAGTGGTACATAGACCCCATCATAATAAGATGTCAAACAGATAATAATAGTATAGGTACAGTTTTCCAAATAAAAATAACTGCAACCCAAAAAGAAAGACGTCTAGTCCCTATACATCAACCTAATCTGATCATTCTACCAAAAAAACTATACACCCTGAGTGATCTCCACGCGCCCCGTGAGATCCTCCTACATAGCTCCAATCAAGCATTCCCATCTACATTCCCATCCGTAGGGTACGAACCGGTAGGATCGTCCTGGCTCTCATCTGAGGGCAAAGCCCAGATTTCCACAATAGTTGTAAAGGGTCACCAACCGAAATTAACAGTTAACACATAACATTTAAATTTTCAAATGCACAAGATAACCTTTCAACCTAGCATGCACCTTAAAAGGGTTTTCCATATGCTAAAAGTTCATATAATGCTTGCAAAATAAAAATGAAAGCAAAATAAGTCTTAAATCAATCGGGCAATAAACAACTGGCCAATCCATTGATGAACCAATTGAACAATCGATCATCTAACTCAAAATAAGAATTTCCACTGGGCCAATCGATTGGGAAATCGATTTGGATGAAGGATTTTAGAAAAAACTGAACTCTGGGCTTAATTCAATCGATTGGGAAATCGATTGAATGAATAACTGAGCCCTTGTGTTGATGCCAATCGATTTCCAAATCAATTTTGTCAGTTTTGCTGAGTTCCTGTCTTACTGTCAATCGATTTCTTAAAAAGGTTTTGAAAAACATGTTGCAAAATCGATTGGCAAATCGATTTTGTCAAATTAGTGAAGCCCCTGCAACTCATCAAATCGATTGGGAAATCGATTTCCCTGCTTATTCTTCCAAAAATTCATAAACTAATTCAATCACACTCATACATAACTCCAAATCTTAACACTTAGCAATTCCCACACAATTACCACGACAAAATGGGTTTCGAAATAGTTCTACAATCCATCGCACTTACACACGATAATCAATACATAACACTTAGCAATTCCAACATAATTACCACGACAAATCCAATTCAAAACACTCAATCATAAACTTGATTCAAACACGACTCGTGTGCCAAGCACCCTAATGCAATGCGTATATGCCAAAATGCATGGACTCGGAATTCCAAACCAAAACCCTCCTCGAAGGGCCGTAAATCATAATTGTACCGCCTATCGCAGGCCAAAGTACCAATTACCGAGGTGCCACCTATCACGGGTCTGCACGATTTACTAAAAAGCGTAAACCATAAACGTACTGCCTATCACGGGCCCGTATCGTTTACCGAGGTGCCACCTATCACGGGTTTGCACGGTTTACTAAAAAGAACGTAAATTGTAAATGTACCGCCTATCACAGGCCAAAGTACTATTTACCAAGGTGCCACCTATCACAGGTCTGCACAATTTACAAAAAAGCGAAAACCATAAACGTACTGTCTATCACAGGCCCGTAACGTTTATCGAGGTGCCACCTACCACGGGTCTGCACGGTTTACAAAAACGTAAATCATAAATGTATCGCCTATCACAGGCCAAAGTACTATTTATCAAGGTGCCACCTATCACGGGTCTGCACGATTTACAAAAAGCATGAAAATGCATGAGCATATACTGACTCCATCCACAACAATCCTTAAGCAAATGCAGATATTAAAAGATTCCCTATTTTTAATACTCATTTAACTTAAACGATTTTCACAACAAACATTAAGCAAACATAAATATTAAGAAATTCCCCATTCTTAATACTCTTTTAACTTAAACGATTTCCAAAACAAACATTAAGTAAACAGTAATATTAAGAGATTACCCATTCTTAATACTCTTTTAACTTAACGATTTCCAAAACGAACATTAAGTAAACAAGACATTAAGAGATTCCCCATTCTTAATACTCATTTAACTTAAACGATTTTCTAAAACAACATTAAGCAAACAAGACATTAAGAGATTCCCCATTCTTAATACTCATTTAACTTAAACGATTTTCCAAAACAAACATTAAGTAAACAAGACATTAAGAGATTCCCCATTCTTAATACTCATTTAACTTAAACGATTTTCCAAAACACACATTAAGTAAACCGAGATATTAAAAGATTCCCCATTTTTAATACTCGTTTAACTCTAATGGTTTTCACGCCAACATTAAGTAAACATAGACATTAAGAGATCCTCATTCTTAATACTCGTTTAACTCTAATGGTTTTCAAAATTCCACACAAAACAAACTCAAACCTATTATCAGATCCAATCCACAACTCATACCAAAGCACATCAATTCATTTCTCCACAGATTCCAACCATACACACAACAAATTTCAATCAGTATTAATTAGAACACATCAAATACGACGAACACAAATAAACACATCCACCACTCAAACACAATGAGTTTCATTTACTCAAAATATACATAAATGAGTTTAAATTCATTTTCCACGAAACATTCATCAATATAACCAAAAAACCTAACTCTAAGATTTTACCCTTAAAGCCTTAGATTCATTTTCCCCAAATTCAATACTCAAACCCTAACAAAATTCTTTTCCACACAACACTGATAAGTCCCTAAATGCAAACTAAAAGTTTGGAAGGAGCCCTTACCTTAACGTTAGCTTTAACGTGCGAACATGGTACCGCGAGTAAATCCGGTAAAAATCTCCGCTCGCAACGTCGCTTCCAAAGTTGGTTCCTTAGCACCGTAGCGTGGTAGTGAGCAACTTTCCCTTCTATCTCTTCGCGAAACGAAGCTCAGATCTACGGGGAGGTTTGTGTTTAACGGTTTTGAAATCCCTAACACCGTTTTTCTTCGTTTTCGAAACAACGAGGAAGTATGAAGCTGAGAAATCCTTGTCTTCTCACCCACCAAGCCTTGGGTTTCTATTCTTGAGCAAAAGGAAGCAACAAAAATGAAAATGGAAGAAGCACTAGCATAGTGTCCTTCTCCCCCACATCGGAAACATCGAAGCACTTGCCCCATTTGCCTTCCGAAATTCTGGTTCCCCGGGCGACTCTGCCCACCGTTGTTATTCTGGGGTCGATTATAAGGTTTAGCAACTTGCTTCCCTTGTTTTGATAATTCGCCCGACTAGGGCCTCCCGAATTGAATTCCATACCCGGCTAGCCCTCTTGTTTTTCATATCTTCCACTTCTCTACATTTCTCCACCAGCGCTTGGAAACGTTGAATTCCCAAGGGTAAAACGGAATCTTGAATCTCATACTTCAATCCGTCTTGGAAACGATGACACATGAATGGTTCATCAATTTCTTCCCGGAAGAACCTGAAGTGCCTCGATAGTGATTCAAATTTAGCAGCATACTCGCCCACAGTCATGCTCCCCTGGTGAAGTTTCAGAAAGTCGTCACCCAATTTAGTCCTGGTACTCATCGGAAAGTATTTATCTAAAAACTTTCTTTTGAACGAGTCCCAGTTCACCTCCTCGTGGGCTGCTCCCATCAATAACCTTGCACTCCTCCACCAGTACTCAGCATCCCCCAACAGCATATAAAGTGGCATAGCTGACCTTCACTCCCGCCTGACACTTTATCATGTCAAAGATTTTCTCCACTTCTTGGATCCATTGATCCGCCTTCTCTGAACCCTCATCCCCTTTGAACTTAGGAGGATTGTAACGACGGAAGTCCTCTAACCCTCTTGACTCTACAGCACGGATCTCTCTTCCCCTCTTTTCAAGATCGCGTTGAGTCTTGGCAGCGGTCTGTGCGGCGACAGAAGCAGCCATGTTATTCATAGCCTCCGCCATTTGGTCATTCCTAGCGTTGGCTCTCGGAGCGTCATTCCTTCTTGGCGGCATGGTTTCCTATAAGAACCATCATCAAGTAGAGTTTTAACACTACTTCAAATAATTCCAACTAACGTCCGACTAAAACAACACAAAGAACATATTGGACTTGACGACTCAAGTCACCTAAACCGACACATGATCAGATGACAACTCCCACCTATAGTCAACCTACAATCTATAACCAAGGTTCCACAACTCCCAAAGAAAACTAAACCATTGCTCTGATACCACAATGTAACACCCCGTTTTTCAAAGCGAGGGTATATTTTTTTTTCGAAAGTAATTAAAATAAAACAGAGAATTAAATCAGGAAATGCCTTTGGATAAATAATTGAGTCATTATAATTTACAAGCAGCGGAAAAGTTTCTCCAATTACAATTCCAAAACATTTACACAACATCAAAGTACATGGAACCCATCCAAAGATGATGTCAACTGATAATATTAGTAAAAGTACAGTTTTCCAAACTAAACTACTCCCAACCAAAAAGAAGGACCCCTAGTCCCTATACACAATCCTAATCTGATCATCCTGCCAAAAAGCTATACACACTGAGTATCTCCACGCGCCCCGTGAGATCCTCCTAATGTAACTGCAATCACGCGTTCCCATCTCCATTCCCGTCCGTAGGGTACGAACCGGTAGGACCGTCCTGACTCTCATCTGAGGGCAAAGCCCAGATTTCCACAATAATTGTAAAGGGTCACCAACCAGAAAATAACAGTTAACACATAGCAATTAAGTTTTTAAATGCTCAAATAACTTTTCAACTAAGCATGCATCTTAACAGGATTTCCAATATGCGAAAAGTTCATGCAATACTTTGCCAATTCAAAATGAAAGTAAAATGAAGTTCTCAATCTCCTAATTAACACATAACAAATCAAGACATGGATAAGTTAATGAGCAATCGAACATCTAACTCAAACTGAGAATTTTCACTGAGCCAATCGATTGGGAAATCGATTTGGTGAGGGATTTTTAATGAAAACAAAATCCTGGGCTGAATTCAATCGATTGGTAAATCGATTGATTGGTTCCTGAGCCCCTGGTTTCGAGCCAATCGATTTCCTAATCGATTTGGTGAGGGATTCTTAATGAAAACAAAATCCTGGGCTGAATTCAATCGATTGGTAAATCGATTGATTGGTTCCTGAGCCCCTGACTTAAGGCCTAATCGATTGGGCAATCGATTTCCTAACTGATTCCTTTAAAAAAAATGATTTCGAAATCGATTGGCTAATCGATTTGTGAATTGGCCAAGTCCCTGTTTACCCATCCAATCGATTGGGAAATCGATTTCCCTGATCAGTTTTCCAAAAATTCATGAATTAACTCAAGTCCTTCCAAATCAAGTCCACAACCTAACACTTAGCAATTCCTACGCGATTACTACGACACACGGGGTTTCGATAACCATCATACTTACACACAATAAACAACACATAACACTTAACACCTTCATCTCAGTTATCACGATAAATCAAAAATTCGAATCCCTCAATCATAAACTCAAATCAAACATGACTCGCGTGCCAGGCACCCTAATGCAATGCGTATATGCCAAAATGCATGGACTCGGAATTCCAAACCAAAACCCTCCTCGAAGGGCCGTAAATCATAATTGTACCGCCTATCGCAGGCCAAAGTACCAATTACCGAGATGCCACCTATCACGGGTAGCACGATTTACTAAAATGCGTAAATCATAAACGTTACCACCTATCACGGGTCAGTACAGTTTACCGAGGTGTCACCTATCACGGGTCAACACGATTTACTAAAAGAAAAAGCGGGAATCGTAAACGTACGCCTATCACAGACCAGTACTGTTTACCTAGGTGCCACCTATCACGGGTCAGCACAATTCACCAAAAATGTAAATCGTAAATGTACCACCTATCACGGGTCAGTACAGTTTACCAAGGTGTCACCTATCACGGGTCAACACGATTTACTAAATAGTAACTCGTAAACGTACCACCTATCACGGGTCAGTACAGTTTACCAAGGTGTCACCTATCACGGGTCAACACGAATTACAAAATAGTAAAATCGTAAACGTACAACCTATCACGGGTCAGTACAGTTTACCAAGGTGTCACCTATCACGGGTCGACACAATTTACCAAATGAAATGCATGAGCATACACAGACTCCATTCACAACAATCGTTAAGCAAATGCAGATATTAAAAGATTCCCCATTTTTAATACCCATTTAACTTAAACGACTTTCAAACAACATTAATTAAATAAGTCATTAAGAGATTCCCCGTTCTTAATACCGATTTAACTTAATGATTTTCAAAACAAAACGTTAAGCAAACAGTCATATTAAGAGATTCCCCATTCTTAATATACTTTTGACTTAAACGATTTTCTTGCAAAACATTCAGTAAACGAGTCATTAAGAGATTCCCCATTCTTAATACTCATTTACCGAAACGATTTTCAAAAACGATAGTTAAGTAACCGAGACATTAAGAGATTCCCCATTCTCAACGCCCAGTTAACTTAAACATTTTCCTCAAATACACATTAAGTAAACCGAGGTATTAAAAGATTCCCCATTTTTAATACTCGTTTAACTCTAATGGTTTTCAAATTCCACAGAAACAAATTCAACCATACTTTCACATTCAAACCATAAATCACAACAACCACACCAATTACAAACATCAAGTGCGAACACGCCAAATACAACGAACACAAATCACGCAACATAACACCCAGATACATCAAATTTCATTTACCCATAATCATACACGATGACATTCAAATTCATTTACCACGAAACATTCATCACTATAAACAAAACCTAACTCTAAGGTTTTACCCATAACGCACTAGTTTCGTTTTTCCCCAAATCGATACATTTAACCCTAACAAAATTCCTTCCCACACAACCACAGATAAGTCCCTAATGCAAACTAAAAGTTTGGAAGGAGCCCTTACCTCAACGTTAGCTTTAACGCGCGTTTCCGATACCGCGAGTAATTCCGGTAAAATCTCCGCCCGCAACGCCGCTTCCAAATTAGTTCACTAGCACCGTGGCGTGGTGGTGAGCAACCTTCCCTTCTGACTCTCCGCGAAATGAAGCTTGGATCTTGAAGAAACGGAGGGGTTTGTGTTTGGATCTCAAAACCGTTTTTCTTCGTTTTCGAATCAAAGAGGAAGAGTGGAGTTGCGAAAACCTTGATCTAACTCTCACCCAACCTTGGGTCACTAGCTTTGAAGAAAAGAAAGCGTCGAAAACGAAAAATGGAGAAAGGATGGATTTTGGTTTCTTGCGTGAGGTTCAGAGGAAGGAGATGGAAATTTGAAATTTCCTTCCTTTCTTTTTCTTCCTTTGTTTTTCCTTCTTCCTTTTTCCTTCCTTCCTTTATATACTATTTTCTTTTCCTTTTCCTTCCTTCTAGTTTTCCTTTCTTTTTCCTCTCAGCAAACATATATAAATATAATAAATATAACTTAACAAATATCTCAAAATCTAGATATTTTATTAAATTACCGTTTTCACCCGAAACGCCTAAGTTCTCCGTAAAGGATTTTCCGCAATTAAATTCAATTTATTTATCGACGAGAAAATTTGATTGGCAACAAAATATCTTTTTGATTATAAAACTCCGAAATATAATTAACTTTGGCTTAAAAGCCTCCGAACCAAAATCCAAAATACACCAAAAATACATAAATGGAGCTTTAAACTTATGGGTCTTACAGGTGGGCCATGCCACGTAACTACCAATAGCTTCGCCCAATAACTGCATATCTCCATCGTTGTCCGGTATCGGCAATGGTGCAGTTGGTTCGAAAGCAACAACAGGTGATACTTTGACATGGCCCGTAGGGATCGGAGTATTGTGCAATACTTCTCCCGAAGTATTGTACAATTTTCCTACCTTCCGATGAGTAGGCGAGGACAAGTATAGCACGCATTTAGTGACACCCTAAATCAAATAGTTAAAACATAAGTACGGTTAATATATAAGTTTGTTTAATACATAAGTAATTACATAATCAAGTAAGTAATTAATTACCTCGGGAATACTTTTGAGACCGACGTTGCAACTCACAGTTTCACTCTCCATTTGTATTTTCATGTTGGAGCTGATCCGGGAGTTGCTTGTCTTTGTTCGTATTCACCAAAAGTGCCACTTGCTCTGTAAGAATTTTGAGCTTCTCTAATACTTCCTCGTTGGAAGGTTTTTTGCGCTTCTCTTGAGTAAAATACATTTTGGGAGTTACGCCAAATCCTTTCCCCCTAACCCGACCGAAATACTCAGGGACATTAAACACTTTACCCATAAATGTCCCTGCAAGTATCCTTGTTGCCTCTTGAGTTTCAGAACTTTGTTCGATAATCTCTAAAATACATGTAGGATTAAAAAGATAAGTTCAATAGCATTTTTAAAATACAATATTAAAAGTGTTCAAGTGATATTAAAGTGATAATGTTACTTACACAAAGTTCTACTACTTTTTTGACATTTTCATTATCAACAACTCCGTCTTTATTACCACGGGCTTCCTTCCATAATCTATGACGACCCAAGGGTTGGTCGGCTTGGGTGTCTTGTCGCTATTCGTTAAGATCATAAACAAAATAATACAAATTAGTTACACACTATAGTTTATAATACAAATTACTTCATTATATAAAGTGATGTTTAATTACTTACAAGTTTTTGATCAAGGCGTGCATATCCCATACGTGATTTTTTGTATGGGTGGGTTGGATTGCTTGCCTTTCGCGATTTGCCTTACTAATATTCTATATAAAAAAAATAGCAATTGTGTAAAAATTTAAAATACTCTACGAATATGAATAATAAAACACAAATGCTAATAAATTAATCACTTACGATAAATGCGGGGTCCAAACGTTGGGAAACAAATGCATTCCATTCCTCATTTGATATATAATGTTATATATTTTTGGAGCTTTAGCATTTGTGTTTCCTTCTCTATCTTTTAGATAGAAATTAGAGAGATGTGATCTAAATCCCGATGGATTTTCCCAGCAACTCTCAAAACATATCTCTTTCGTCCCTCATCAAGAACAAAAGTAGTTTGCAATGAACAAAATTATAAGTAAAGTATTTCAATGAAAAAAATTATAAATGACAAAAGAGTGGATCAAAAAACTTACTTTAATGTCATTCCATATTATATCTTTGGCATCCTTCAACGCCTTATCTCTCCAATCATCAATCGTAATTGGGATGTTTTGTCGAACAACAGCCCCAATGTAACTAACAAACATTGAGCTGTTGGGGTCAATTGGCTGACCACTCTCATTCCAGCCAACCTAATAAACTCATATAGTAAGTACATGCTATTAAAAAAAGATAAAAAATACACAGCAAACAGAGTATAGTATAGTAAAACCTCAAACTTGATGCCATTACTCCTTTGCTTTAATGACTTTTTGCAACATAGTTGCACCATGTTTGACTTCATTTTCATAAGTCTTAGAGGTGCCAACTTCTTCATTTTGACATTCTAAATCTTTGTTTGTATCCATTTAACTACAACAAGTTCAACATGCAGTTTAGTATAACATCAACAAGCTCAACATGCATCATGCATTATTCTAAGTACATATCAGTATCAGTATATCTTAAACAAGATCAACATGCATTTTAATGATTACAAAAAATTAATAACATCAATACCTGAATAATGAGGGTTCGAAGAAAGACGAAATGCGAAGAAAAGAGGGTTTGCAGAAAGTTCACAGAAATATGGTTCACAGAAATACAGTTTGAAGAAATACGTAATGAGGGTTACGTATTTCAATGAAAATATATTGTGTGCAATGGGAGAGATGATCTTGGATGGAAATAAGGTTCGAAATGAAGGAGATGATCGTGGAAACAAGGTTCGTAATGGACGGGATGATAGGGTTTGCAAAAGAAGAGAAGAACGATGAAGGTTGAGATGATAGTGAAGTTTACGTAATTAAGAGGAAACTGAAGCGGTTACTGTTATATATATGTAACCCTTTTACAACGCTTTTTTATAAGCCTTTTACAGCGCTTGTTTGAAAAGCGCTCTAAAAGGCGTCTTTATTTAAATTTTTAAAAGGCTCTTTTACAGCGCTTCTCCCAATAAGCGCGGTAAAAGACCTCTGTGTTTTATTATGTTATATGAATGTTTTTTTAAAGCCTTTTACAGCGCTTTTTCAAATAAGCGCTGTAAAAGGTCTCATTATGTTAATTTTAAAAGGCTCTTTTACAGCGCTTATTTGAAAAAGCGCTGTAAAAGGCCTCCTTGTTTTATTATGGTATATGAATGTTTTTTTTAAAGCCTGTTACAGCGCTTTTTTAAATAAGCGTTGTAAAATGCCTCATTGTTTTATTACAGCGCTTCTCTTCCTCTTCACCAAACTCTTCTCATTTTATGCATCTTCTTCACAAACATCAAAACTTACTCTCTCACAATTCAATCTCCACCTCAACACCCTTTTTCTCTCTTTACATTCCCTTTCCTTCTTAAATCGTGTGCTAATTCGTCGATAAGTGGTTCGAAACTTGGTCTTAGGTTCATTGCCATGTTGCGAAAATGGGTTTAGAGTTTGATGTTTTTGTTAACAATGTGTTTTTGGGGATTCCCATGATGCGTACAAGGTGTTTGAAGAAAATCCTGTTAGATAAGGGTCCTGTTAGGTGTCTGATGAATGTTATTTTTAAAGCCTTTTACAGCGCTTTTTCAAATATGCGCTGTAAAATGTCTCTTTATTTTATTTTTAAAAGGATCTTTTACAACGCTTTTTCAAATAAGCGTTGTAAAATGTCTCTTTATTTTATTTTTGTGTTTGGTTTATTTGGGTTGGGATGACATTAAAAACATTGTTATCATTATTTATTGGATTAAAAACATTGTTTGTCTTTATCACAATACTTTAGGAGATGATGAATTATTAAAAATGAGAACTTCTAAAGAATCTATATATATATGCACTGAGCAAAAGAGAATCTCTCTGTTCAGTTCAGTTCATGTAAATTACTAATTTATATTCAGTTCAGTTCATGTAAATCAAGCTAAATATAAAACACTCATTGTTACATGAACTTGGTATAAAACACTAAAATCAAGCTTAATATAAGTAGAAAATAAATTAATCAAAACTTAGTATAAAACACTCAATTCAGATTACCTGTGTAACGCCCCGTTTTCAAAGCGAGGGTGTATTTTTTTTCAAAGAAATTAAAATAAAACAGAGAAATAAATAAGGTAATACTTTTTGGATAATATAATTGAGTCATTATAATTACAAGCAGCGGAAAAGTTTCTCAAAATATGAATCCAAAATATTTACACATCAAAAATTGGTACATGTAACCCATTGAAAATAACATGTCAAGCTGACAATGTTAGTATAGGTACAGTCTTCCAATCTAAAATAAATACAATTCAAAAGAAAGACATTTGTTCCCTCTATGTCAACCTAATCTGATCATTCTCCAAAACAAACTAAACGCCCTGAGTGATCTCCACGCGCCCCGTAAGATCCTCCTAACATAGCTCCAGTCAGGCATTCCCCTCTACATTCCCATCCACAGGGTACAAACTGGTAGAATTGTCCTAGCTCTCATCTGAGGGCAAAGCCCAAATTTCCACAATAGTTGTAAAGGGTCACCAACCGAAGTTAACAGTTAACACATAACATTTAAGTTTTTAAATGCACAAATAACCTTTCTACTTAGCATGCACCTTAAAAGGGTTTTCCATATGCTAAAAGTTCATATAACACTTGCCAAATAGAAATGAAAACAAAATAAAGTTCTCAATCCATCAAGTAATACGTAACTGACCAAGACATTGATAAATCAATTGAGCAATCTGTTATCTAACTCAAAATAAGAATTTCTACTAAGCCAATCGATTTCCAAATCGATTTCCGGAAGGTTTTTAGTGAAATTTGAACTCTCGACTTAAATCAATCGATTGGGCAATCGATTGACAGAATAGCTGAGCCACTGACTTAATGCCAATCCATTTCCAAATCGATTTTGTTAGTTTTGCTGAATTCCTGTATGGCCAAATCGATTTCCAAATCGATTTCTTAAATGGTTTTGAAAAACATATCATACAATCGATTAGCAAATCGATTATGTCAAATTAGGGAAGTCCCTGTAACTCATCCAATCGATTGAGAAATTGATTTCCCTGCATATTCTTCCAAAAATACATAAACTAACTCAAAATCATTCATACAAAATTCCACATCTTAACACTTAGCAATTCCCACACGATCACCACGACAAATTGGGTTTCGAAATAGTTTTGCAATCCATCAAACTTACACACAATAATCAATACATAACACTTAGCAATTTCAACACATTTACCACGACAACTCAAATTCAAAACACTCAATCATAAAATTGAATCAAACACGACTCGCATGCCAAGCACCCTAATGCAATGCGTATATGCCAAAATGCATGGACTCGGAATTCCAAACCAAAACCCTCCTCGAAGGGCTGTAAATCATAATTGTACCGCCTATCGCAGGCCAAAGTACCAATTATTGAGTGCCACCTATCACGGGTCTGCACGATTTACTAAAAAGCGTAAACCATAAACGTACTGCCTATCACGGGCCCGTATCGTTTACCGAGGTGCACCTATCACGGGTCTGCACGGTTTACTAAAAAGAACGTAAATTGTAAATGTACCTCCTATCACGGGCCAAAAGTACTATTTACCAAGGTGCCACCTATCACGGGTCTGCACAATTTACAAAAAAGCGAAATCATAACATACTGCCTATCACGAGCCCGTACCGTTTATCGAGGTGCCATCTATCACGGTCTGCACGGTTTACAAAAAATGTAAATCATAAATGTACGCCTATCACAGGCCAAAGTACTATTTATCAAGGTGCCACCTATCACGGGTCTGCACGATTTACAAAAAGAATGAAAATGCATGAGCATATACTGACTCCATCCACGACAATCGTTAAGCAAATGTCGATATTAAAAGATTCCTCATTTTTAATACTCATTTAACTTAAACGATTTTCACAACAAACATTAAGCAAACAGAAATATTAAGAGATTCCCCATTCTTAATACTCATTTAACTTAAACGATTTTTGTAACACCCCAAAATTTTCATATATATTATATGTGTATTTTTTTAGTAATTGCTATTATTAAATTAATAATTATTCTATGTGTAAATAAATTAATTAAATTTTATCACACTCTATTCTAACTAAATAATTATAATCTTCATTTTTATTTAATTGTTTTGACGTGACAATTACATGGGGAGTATTTATGATGTCATTATTTCATAAATGGATATTTTTATTTGATTAGTTTCGATAATCATGAAATTGATGGGTTAGATATGTTTGTTTTTTTGTTATGTGTGAGTGGTATTCTTGTCTTGCTTGATTTATTTTAGTTGATAAAATATTAGTTGAATTATTTAATTAAATTAGAATTTATATAAGTTATATTGTTTGTTAGTTTTTTTTGCAACCAAATAAGTATTCATTTTAGGAGATATCATAGAGTTAGTGAAACGAACCTTTATGTATAAGTGTTTTGAAAAATATTTTGGTCCATCCTATAAAAAAAAAAATTAGTTACTTGACTCATTCTTTTACTCTCATTTATGACAAGATTTTATGACAATTCATGGTGTTTTCTTGGCATAATGTGCATTAATTCATTTTAAACACCTTTAATGTATTTTTTAAACACCTTTTTGTGCAATCAAGAGAGGACACAAAAAGACTATTGTCCTTTTTGTATCTCATGCATTCATCTCTTTTAAACTAAAATTATAATTTTATTATAATTGTCTACAAAAATAATTTATGAAATTTTTGGTTTCGTAACTATTAGATAAAAAAATTAAAAGAGTGATGTGACAATCTCTAATTTATTTATTTAATTAAAATTAGTGTGTGACACCCTTCAATATATGGTGAACTCTATTAGTTAATCCAAATTAACTCATACATATAAATACACATGATTTTCAATTGGCTTTGTAACAACCTAATAAAATTAAAGAAATAGTAATTATTGTAGTATAATGTTGGAATTTAAGTGCACTTCAATTTTAGACAAGAAATCAATGGTAATAGTGCAACGTAATAGCTTATTATATGTTCATACATTTCATTAGGCATCTTGTTGTCACACCTATTTGTCATTCGTACACTCTCAAAATAATTTTCTGAGTCGTAAATTCCAATATCTATCGGTGTTGAATTCATTACTGCCCCATGAGCTATTTCTCGTGCAAATTTAGAGGTGTTAAGAAAGAAAGCGCCCAAGGTAAGGGCTTTTCCCCATGAAATGTTAGGCTAGATATTAAATTAATAGTTTGTAAGATATTGATATAAAACTTGTTGTCTTAAAGAGAAAAAATATTGATTTTTAATTGCCTTAAAGAATTTAACTATAATATTTTATTTTATGAGTAATATGTTGCTTTGATAAACTTAATTATAAATTTCGATTTTTATATTATAACATGAGTAATATGTTTGATGTCATATATTTGATGTAAAGTTATTATTTGTGTGTTGTTTATGTACTTAATTATAAAGCTATGATTTTTATTATGATTTCATGAGTAAATATTTTTTAGGATGTCTTTAATTTAAAGTTTCGATTTTTGTGCTATTTCATTTCAAAGTTTTGATTTTTAAGAAATCTATATGAGTCTTGGGGGAATTGGTGTAAAGTTTTAATTTTAATTATGATAACATGATTAAGTTGATTTTTGTGATGTGTTTAGCGACAAACCTTGATTTGTGTTTTAATAATATTATTTTTGTGGTTGACTAAGTGGCTTGTGATTTGTGTTTTGAATATTTTATCTATGTGGTTGTCTAAGTGGTTTGGTTGGTGGTTTGTATTTTAAATATTATCTTTGTGGTTGCCTAAGTGGCTGGTGATTTGTGTTTTAAATATTGTTATCTTTGTGGTTGCCTAAGTGGCTGGTGAATTGGATTTTAAATATTGTTATCTTTGTGGTTGCCTAAGTGACTTGTGATTTATGTGATTATCTAATTGGGTGGTGATATGTATCTTTGAGCATCATTATCATTTCATGACATATCATATGTATCTTTGTGGACGCCTGTGTGGCTGGTTTAATTTTCCCCATTGGTATGGGTGACTTCTGTGTGGACGCCTGTGTGGCTGGTTATATCCGGATCATATATGTTTAGGAGCATGCATGGCTTGCATACATTTTTATATTATTTTATTTTGATCTAATTATTTGCTATACGATTACTACTTGATTTATTTAGATACATTCTATGACTTTTGATACATCTTTAAGAACTATTAAAGAATCAATTTTTTAAAATATTTATTACGAAAAGATTTATATTCATATTTTATGGTTGTTAATTTATTGTTTGGTTTAATTTTGTTGTGGGATGAACTGACCCCTTACACCAACATTAGGTACTAAGATTTCAAGAGTTGCATGAATGACGTTTGATTGGTGCACGCACATGGGAAATTATATTTTACTTAAAAATAATATTTTGTATTACTAAAAGTTTTGCGGCACATTGTAAAGTTATTTACTCTTCATCATTAACTTTTAATAGAAATGCAGTGATATTTCATTAGCTAGAAAAAAAATTGAATGTCATTAATTTCAGTCAACATTGTTTCTTTGAATTTCACTTAAAGAAAATTTATTTTATTTTGGACCATAACATGAATATTGATCTAATAATTGGAATATTAACGTTTACAAATGAATAAATAAATATATTTTAGTAAATTACATTACGTTCTTTTAATGAGAAAAAAAATTAATTAGTTGTTTCTAATAAAAAAAAAATATTTTTCAGTAATTCGTATAAAAAATTTGGGGCGTTACAGTTTTCCAAAACAAACATTAAGTAAACAAGACATTAAGAGATTTCCCATTCTTAATACTCATTTAACTTAAACGATTTTCCAAAACAAACATTAAGTAAACAAGACATTAAGAGATTCCCCATCTTAATACTCATTTAACTTAAACGATTTTCCAAAACAAACATTAAGTAAACAAGACATTAAAAGATTCCCCATTCTTAATACTCATTTATCTTTAAACGATTTTCCAAAACAAACATTAAGTAAACAAGACATTAAGAGATTCCCCATTCTTAATACTCATTTAACTTAAACAATTTTCCAAAAAAACATTAAGTAAACAAGACATTAAGAGATTCCCATTCTTAATACTCATTTAACTTAAACGATTTCCAAAACAACATTAAGTAAACAAGACATTAAGATGA
>PGWS01037202.1:20000-26289 GCA_002896235.1 Cicer reticulatum | reverse complement strand
CGCGCGCGCGTGTGTTGGCTTGCTAGATGTGGGGCGTAGCAACGGAATCCAAATTTTTCAATCGGATGTGGGTAAAACAACACGCGCGCGACGACTACGACTAAGACGTGGACGTGGCGCGCGCGCGTGTGTTGGCTTGCTAGATGTGGGGCGTAGCAACGGAATCCAAATTTTTCAATCGGATGTGGGTAAACAACACGCGCGCGACGACTACGACTACGACGTACGACTAAGACGTGGACGTGGCGCGCGCGCGTGTGTTGGCTTGCTAGTTGAGTGCCGTAGCAACGGCGCGAATCCGAATTTTTGTTGGCAAGTGCCGGGTCCCAGTCACCAGTCACGAGTCGCGACTCACGAGTCCCAGTCACCAGTCACAGTCGCGACTCCAGTCACCAGTCACCAGCCAGTCGCGACTCACGAGCCCCACAGTCACCAGTCGCGACTCGACTCACGAGCCCAGTCACCAGTCAGTCCCCGACACCAGTCACCAGTCCCACCAGTCACGAGTCACCAGTCACCCAGTCACAGTCACCAGTCACCAGTCACCAGTCACGAGTCACGACTCACGAGCCCCCAGTCACCAGTCCCCAGTCACCAGTCACCAGTCACCAGTCACGACAGTCCCAGTCACCAGTCACAGTCACCAGTCACCAGTCACGAGTCCCCAGTCCCCAGTCACCAGTCACCAGTCCCCAGTCACCAGTCCCCAGTCCCCAGTCACCAGTCACCAGTCACCAGTCACGAGTCACGAGTCACGAGTCCCCAGTCACCAGTCACCAGTCACCAGTCACCAGTCACCAGTCACCAGTCCCCAGTCACAGTCACCAGTCACGAGTCACCACTCACGAGCCCCCAGTCACACCAGTCACGAGTCACGAGTCACAGTCACGAGTCACCAGTCCCCCAGTCACCAGTCACGAGTCGCGACTCACGAGCCCCTAGTCACGAGTCACTTAGTAACGCAATCCAAATTTTGTTTTCAATGAAATTTTTTGATGTCCATGTTATGTGTTTTTATGATGCAAGTCCCATGATAAATTTTAATCATAATTATGTTTTTAATTTTTTTTATATTTTTTTAATATATATTTTTAATATTTTCTGCACTTTAAAAAATTATAATTAAATAATCCCTTTCCAGAAAATTCCAATTTTTTGTGGGAAGTGTTATTTATTATTGACAACGTCCCTGTAAAATTTCAAGAAAAAATTCCAAGTCTAGGTACCTTAACTCAAAAATGTGCCCCTTATATAATTTTTTTAAAATTCACCGTTTGTCAAAAAATCCAAATTTTTTTGAGGATATTATTATTGGGTTGATGAACATTCGTGCAAAATTTCATGAAAAAATTCGAAGTCTAGGTCCCTCAAAAGTGGTTTTCCTCCTATAGCCAAAAAAAAAGGGCTCTCTTTCTACAAAAACTGGAAAAAACACTTCAGACATATATAGGGGGAGGGTATGTGTGCTCCTGGCGTGGGCCAGATTTTAGGCCAGCGCCTGGACAAAAAAAAATTTGAAGGATGTGGGCATGATAAGGCAAATGTTGGCTTGTGAATTGACGGACGGTGTAGCAAAATCAAAAATTTGGCTCGAATGTGCAAAACCACCACGCGCGCGAGCACTTCGACCACGACTACGAAGTAGGCGTGGACGGGGACCGAGCGCATGTTGGCTTGCTAGATGTGGGGCGTAGCAACGGAATCCAAATTTTTCAATCGGATGTGGGTAAAACAACACGCGCGCGACGACTACGACTACGACTACGACTAAGACGTGGACGTGGCGCGCGCGCGTGTGTTGGCTTGCTAGATGTGGGGCGTAGCAACGGAATCCAAATTTTTCAATCGGATGTGGGTAAAACACACACGCGCGCGACGACTACGACTACGACTACGACTAAGACGTGGACGTGGCGCGCGCGCGTGTGTTGGCTTGCTAGATGTGGGGCGTAGCAACGGAATCCAAATTTTTCAATCGGATGTGGGTAAAAACAACACGCGCGCGACTACGACTACGACTACGACTAAGACTACGTGGACGTGGCGCGCGCGCGTGTGTTGGCTTGCTAGTTGTGTGCCGTAGCAACGGAATCCAAATTTTTCAATCGGATGTGGGTAAAACAACACGCGTCACGACTACGACTACGACTACGACTCAGACGTGGACGTGGCGCGCGCAGTGTGTGTTGGCTTGCTAGTTGAGTGCCGTAGCAACGGAATCCAAATTTTTCAATCACCAGTGGTCACGAGCGCGCAGACTCACGAGTCGCTAAGTCACGAGTCACCAGTCACCAGTCACCAGTGCATCAGTCACCAGTCACGAGTCCAGTCACCAGTCCCCAGTCACCAGTCAGTCGCGACACGAGTCGCGACTCACGACTCCGTCTACGAGTCACCAGTCACCAGTCACCAGTCGCGACTCACGAGCCACCAGTCACCAGTCACCAGTCACCAGTCACCAGTCACTAGTCACGTCAGCCTCACGAGTCCAGTCACCAGTCACGAGTCACCAGTCACGAGTCACGAGTCGCGACTCACACGAGCCCCCAGTCACCAGTCCCCAGTCACGAGTCACAGTCACGAGTCTTCACAGTCACGAGTCACCAGTCACCAGTCACCAGTCACGAGTCGAGTCACGAGTCACACACCAGTCACCAGTCACACCAGTCACGTCACTCAGTCCGAGTCCCCAGTCACCAGTCACCAGTCACGTCACCAGTCACGAGTCGCGACTCACGAGCCCCAGTCCCCAGTCACCAGTCACGAGTCGCGACTCACGAGCCCCCAGTCACGAGTCACTTAGTAACGCAATCCAAATTTTGTTTTCAATGAATTTTTTGATGTCCATGTTATGTGTTTTATGATGCAAGTCCCATGATAAATTTTAATCATAATTATATTTTTAATTTTTTAAATATTTTTTAATAATATTTTAATATTTTCTGCACTTTAAAAAAATATACGTAAATAATAATCACAGTTCCAGAAAATTCCAATTTTTTGTGGAAAGTGTTATTTAATTATTGACAACGTCCCTGTAAAATTTCAAGAAAAAATTCCAAGTCTAGGTACCTCAACTCGAAAAATGTGCCCCTTATATAACTTTTTTAAAAGTTCACCGTTTGTCAAAAAATTCCAAATTTTTTGAGGATATTATTATTGGTTTGATGAACATTCGTGCAAAATTTCATGAAAAAATTCGAAGTCTAGGTCCCTCAAAAGTGGTTTTCCTCCTATAGAGTCAAAAAAAGGCTCTCTTTCTACAAAACTGGAAAAAACACTTCAGACATATATATGGGATTCATAGTATGTGTGCTCCTGGTCGTGACCAGATTTAGAGGCTCAGCTCCTGGACAAAAAAAAATTTGAAGGATGTGGGCATGATAAGGCACATGTTGGCTTGTGAATTGACGGACGGTGTAGCAAAATCAAAAATTTGGCTCGAATGTGCAAAACCACCACGCGCGTGAGCACTTCGACCACGACTACGAAGTAGGCGTGGACTCGACGCACAACTGTGTTGGCTTGCTAGATGTGGGGCGTAGCAACGGAATCCAAATTTTTCAATCGGATGTGGGGTAAAACAACACGCGCGCGACGACTACGACTACGACTACGACTAAGACGTGGACGTGGCGCGCGCGCGTGTGTTGGCTTGCTAGATGTGGGGCGTAGCAACGGAATCCAAATTTTTCAATCGGATGTGGGTAAACAACACGCGCGTGATCTACTGACTACGACTAAGACTCACGTGACTACGTGGACGTGGACGCGCGCGCGCGTGTGTTGGCTTTGCTAGATGTGGGGCGTAGCAACAGAATCCAAATTTTTCAATCGGATGTGGGTAAAACAACACGCGCGCGACGACTACGACTACGACTACGACTAAGACGTGGACGTGGCGCGCGCGCGTGTGTTGGCTTGCTAGATGTGTGGGCGTAGCAACGGAATCCAAATTTTTCAATCGGATGTGGGTAAAACAACACGCGCGCGACGACTACGACTACGACTACGACTAAGACGTGGACGTGGCGCGCGCGCGTGTGTTGGCTTGCTAGTTGAGTGCCGTAGCAACGGAATCGATTTTTTCAACCGGTCCCCAGTCACCAGTCACGAGTCGCGACTCACGAGCCCCCAGTCACCAGTCACGAGTCGTTGACTCACGAGCCCCCAGTCACCAGTCGCGACTTGTGTCAGTCACCCCAGTCACGATCAGTCACCAGTCCCCAGTCACCAGTCACCAGTCCCCAATCACCAGTCACCAGTCACCAGTCACTGTAGTCACCAGTCCCCAGTCACCAGTCACTAGTCACGAGTCGCGACTCACGAGCTCCCAGTCACCAGTCACGAGTCACCAGTCACAAGTCACGAGTCGCGACTCACGAGCCCCCAGTCACCAGTCCCCAGTCACGAGCCCCCAGTCACCAGTCACGAGTCGACTCACGAGCCCCAGTCACCAGTCCCAGTCACCAGTCACCAGTCCCCAGTCTCCCAGTCCCCAGTCACCAGTCACCAGTCACCAGTCACCAGTCACCAGTCTCCAGTCACCAGTCACCAGTCACCAGTCACCAGTCACCAGTCACGAGTTGCGACTCACGAGCGAGTCACCAGTCACGAGTCGCGACTCACTCGAGCCCCCAGTCAGTCACCAGTCACGACTGTCGCGACTCACGAGCCCCTAGTCACGAGTCACTTAGTAACGCAATCCAAATTTTCTGTTTCAATGAATTTTTTGATGTCCATGTTATGTGTTGTTATGATGCAAGTCCCATGATAAATTTTAATCATAATTATATTTTTTAATTTTTTAAATATTTTTTAATAATATTTTTAATATTTTGTGCACTTTAAAAAATTAAAATTAAATAATCCCTTTTCCAGAAAATTCCAATTTTTTGTGGGAAGTGTTATTTAATTATTGACAACGTCCCTGTAAAATTTCAAGAAAAAATTCCAAGTCTAGGTACTCTCAACTCGAAAAGTGCCCCTTATATAATTTTTTAAAAATTCACCGTTTGTCAAAAAATTCCAAATTTTTTTGAGGAGATTATTCTATTGGGTTTATGAACATTCGTGCAAATTTCATGAAAAAATTCGAAGTCTAGGTCCCTCAAAAGTGGTTTTCCTCCTATAGCCAAAAAAGGGCTCTCTTTCTACAAAACTGGAAAAAAACACTTCAGACATATATGGGGGGAGGACCTCGCAGGTCATGACTAGGGTGTGCCCGGGCTGGCTCGGACACTTGAGCTCTCAGCTCTCGGACTCTCGACTTTTTTGTGAGCTCTCGGACACTTTTTGCCAGCTCTCACTTTTTGACTCTCGCACTTTTTGTGAGCTCTCGGACACTTTTGTGAGCTCTCGGACACTTTTTTGCCAGCTCTCGGACACTTTTTGCCAGCTCTCGGACACTTTTTGCCAGCTCTCGGACACTTGTTGGGCAGCTCTCGGACACTTTTTCCAGCTTCTTGCCTTCTTGGCGTGACTGGCTTGGACATCTTTGGGCAATAGTCACTTTTTGTGACTGTGGCAGGTACGGGATGTCCTGGGCAGCCTCGTCCATCTCTGAAACTGGCTGGGAGTGCTCGTGAGCTTGGCTGGCTGGCTTGGGAATGTCCCTAACACCTTAGTCATGGACTGCTCTCCCCCGGGTTTAGGTGGTAGTGAACATGACTCGGACAGGAGGATTGGCATCTCACGGGTAGATGTTGTCCTAGTTGTGGTAAGCTATTTCGTATGCTCTCGAGGTATTGGGGCCCCTTCACCAGTGTCAACCAAGCTGTGTTGGGTTCCTTGCGTAGTCCCTGTGCTTTTCTCCAGTCTTCTTCACAGACAGTGGCAAAATGATTCATGGGTGATGGGCTAAAAAATCGGAACTTGGTTGGCTTCGCGGGGTGACTACATTGAGCTTCTAAATACGTTGGGTTTCTTATTGGTCCTTCATTTGGTCCTAGATTAAAGTTAACCCTTGGATTTAGTTGTTCAATGAGTCATGCCCCGATGCAGTTGTCCCGACTCGTCCCGATGCAGTTGTCCCGACTCGTCCCGTTGCAGTTGTCCCGACTCGTGGCGTGACTACATTGAGCTTCTAAATACGTTGGGTTTCTTGTTGGTCCTTGCATTTGTCCTAGATTAAAGTTAATCCTTGACTACATTTAGTTGTTCTAAGTATGCGTTGGGCAGTTCTTATGTGGTCCCTTCAATTTTGGTCCTAGATTAAAGTTAACCCTTGGATTTAGTGTTCCGACTCGTCACGCATGTAGTGTCCCGACTCGTGGCGTGACTACATTGA
>PGWS01037202.1:0-15000 GCA_002896235.1 Cicer reticulatum | reverse complement strand
CCTTTTTTCCCGGGAGTTTAATTCCAACTTGAAAACGCATATGTGAAACTCTTTATATAAAATGTACATTATCACACCCAAATCAATCTCAAGCCATCAAGTATTTTGTTTTGCAAGATGGCTTCATGTTCATGTTGGGGTTGATTGCAAGTCCCACATTCTTTAGTGTGTGAGAATAAGGAGAAGGTCAAGACTATATATTGGGTTTTAGTCCTTTGTTTTCAAATGCACCAGTCAGCAATAGCACTTTAAGCTTGTATTTGACTTAGTTTAAATATTTGTTTTGTAAGAGTGTGGTTGTACTGGGGTGTCTGGGGTGTGAGTGAGAGAAGTCTATGTGTTGTAACAATTTTCACATAGTATTAATTCTCTGGTTGCCAGTTTAGGCAGCGGCCGTGGTTTTTTCTCCGGTTTTGGAGTTTCCACGTTATATTCTTGTGTTGTGATTGTGTCTTAATTTTTTTAACTTATGCTATTTTTCCCAACAACTGGTATCAGAGCCAAGGTTCGGAGGTTCGGCAGGATAATTTTTCTTAGTATGCTCTGTGGTTGCAGCTTTGTCTGATCTTCCACATCAGAAAAGAATTATCCTTGGTATTGTTAGGGAAAAGGTGATTCTGTGAAAGTGCTGTTTAGGGAGGTTCTGGCTAAGGAAAGACTTGGTATTTAAGCGTGTCTGTTGTGACCCCCTCTCTTTCCTGGGAACTTACCTGGTGCACAGTTTACAGTCTGCGTGCAGCTGCTATGTCTTATTCAAGCGCTATGAAGTTTGACATAGAGAAGTTTGATGGAAGAATCAACTTTGGCTTGTGGAAAGTACAAGTTAAGGAAGTGCTTATACAATCAGGATTACACAAGGCGTTGAAAGGAAACACTTCCAACATGGAGGACGACAAGTGGGAGGAACTAGATTTGAGAGCTGCAAGTGCAATTCGTTTGTGTTTGGCAAAGAATGTTCTTGCGAATGTGCAGAATCTGTCATCAGCCAAGCAACTCTGGGAGAAGCTTGAAGGGTTATATCAGGCTAAGGGCATCTCAAATCGGTTGTTGTTGAAAGAGCAATTCCACAATCTGCGCATGGATGAAGGTACGAAAATCTCTGATCATCTTAGTACTTTGAATAATATTTGTCTCTGAGTTGGAATCTATCAAAGTTGAGATTGATGATGAAGATAAAGCGTTAAGGCTCATTTTGTCCCTTCCACCTTCATATGTTCATCTTAAACCTGTTCTGATGTATGGGAAGGAAAGTTTGAGTTTGAAGAAGTTGCAACTAAAATTATTTCTGAAGAAAGGAGAATGAAAATGATGAAAGCACTTCATCAAGCTCAATGTTGCTGACTAGAAGTGGGGCTAATGGGAAGAAGATACATGCAAAGAATTTGGTGTGCTGGGAGTGTGGAAAGCTTGGGCATGTGAAGAGAAATTGTCCAGGTGGAGCAGTATCTGAAAAAGACTCTAAGACAAGTGCTGGCAAGGTCTCCTTGTTTGGGGAGATGATGATGATCTCATCTAGAAGATAAAGTTTGTCCTTATGGTATTTTCCGCTATACCATGAAAAAGGACAAGTTATTGCTAGCGGATTCAGAACAACACACGGGCATTGGTTGGCATTGATGCAAGGTGTGTGGTGATGTGTCGATGGCTGAAGAACTTCCTGGAAGCCAACATGGGAGTTGCACCATAAATTTCAGCAAGGTTTCGACATGAGAAAATTCTTGGAATGGTTTAGTTCCAAGTGGAGAAAATTCTTGGGATGGTTTAGTTCCAAGTGAAGTGTACTTTTGATGGTGGAGTATGATTGTCGGTAAGACAATGGAAGCGGAAACTGTAACTCTTACAATCAAGGTGGAGATTGTTGGGGTTGATTGCAAGTCTCACATCCTTTAGTGTGTGAGAATAAGGAGAAGGCCAAGACTATATATTGGGTTTTAGTCCTTTGTTTTCAAATGCACCAGTCAGCAATAGCACTTTTAAGCTTGTATTTGACTTAGTTTAATATTTGTTTTGTAAGAGTGTGGTTGTACTGGGGTGTCTGGGGTGTGAGTGAGAGAAGTCTATGTGTTGTAACAATTTTCACATAGTATTAATTCTCTGGTTGCCGGTTAGGCAGCGGCCGTGGTTTTTTCTCCGGTTTTGGAGTTTCCACGTTATATTCTTGTGTTGTGATTGTGTCTTAATTTTTTTAACTTATGATATTTTTTCCCAACAGTTCAAGGCCATCAAAGGAACTCAATTGGATAACACAATAGGGTTAGGCCCAAATTGGCTTGAACTTCCAAGAGATTTGACATCAAAGATACTTCACATGCTTAGTGCCGTAGAAATTGTGATTAATGCACGTCAAGTGTGTCCAATGTGGCGGAACATTTGTAAGGATCATTTCATGTGGCGTACCATTGAAATGATCAATGGACGCAAATCGCCACATGATTTGGAGAAGATTTGTATGTTTGCTCTTGATCATGGTCGTAATCATGTGGAAGAAAATAAATATTGAATATTTTGCTAGTGATGAGCTCATCAAACATATCGCTGATAGGTATACTATTATCTTCTTTTTGTTTTTTTTTTTCAATTTGTTATGATTTTGTTTTTCTTGAGTGTTGTTTTTCTAGGATTTGTTCTTATTCTAATCAAAACAAAGTTAGGTTATAAAAAATTGATTATATAAAGGCATATAAAATTATACAATGAATAATCTTTTACCAATTTCAATTAATTGTGTAATATTTATATTATATATCAGCTATTGTAAATAATATTACAAAATCTGTTTTCTTTTTTAAAAATATTTTAAGCAAAAATGATAGAATATACGAAATCTTGTGTGTAATTATGATTTTAAATCGGGATGTTTAAATTCAGCTTCCATTTACTCGGTCATTGAAGTTCAGCAAATTGTTGTTCAAATTATGAACTGTCAAGTTAATTTTTCAGTTTTGAATCTGAAGTAGTACCAAATATATATTTAGATTAATGAAAATATTCAATATTTCTTATTGCTTTGTGATGGTTAATTATATTTACTGAAAGATTATCCTAGTATAATGTATTGTGCTTTTTATTTTCACACAATTTGCATGGTTTGCATATATATGCTCTGATTTTACTTATTGATTTTGTTTATAGCTTTTTTTAGTAGAAACAAAAGAACAATAGACAAAACAAAAAATCAAATGATATGCAACTATGTACATGCATGTAACCAACTAAATCATTTTATTTTATACAATGTTTTATTTCTTTAATCAATTCTTTTCTATTGTCCATTTTTTTTTCCAAATTATACAGAACTGGTAATTTGAGACGCATAAGGATCTCAAAATGCTTAGATATTTCGGATAAAGTAATGAGTGATGCTGCCAAAAAGTTTTCACTATTAGAAGAGCTTGAACTTTCATTCAACGATCTATCTAAGGATTCTCTTGAAGCTATTGGTGAAAATTGTCCACTTTTGAAAATATTGAAATTTAACAGAACCTACAAAGGCATTAATTGTATGTCATACAAAGGTTTCAAATGTGACAAAGAAGCACTTGCTATTGCAAAAACAATGCCTAAGTTACAACATCTTCAACTTTGGGGAAACAAGCTCACAAATGAGGTTTAGTTGCAATTCTTGATGGTTGTCCTCTTCTTGAATCTCTGATTTGCGCTTTTGTTATAATATTGTTTTGCGTGGAAATTTGGAGAAAAGGTGTTTATGAGAATATTAAAGATTTGAGACATCCAAACGAGTATATTGATGAAAATGACGATGACGACGATGATTTTGTTTATAAATTTTATTGTGAATGTCGTGTTAGAGGTAGCAAAGGAATGAAGGGGAAGAAGATCACAAGGATGGATTATTATAAGTTCATTAAATGGTGTTTATGTTTATGTGTGAGATTTTGATTGAGGTGGTAAGTGTTTTTTATGTATCATTTGAGGGTTTGAGGAGAGGCTTTTGTTGGAGAATGAAAGTCTTTTGTTTGTTTGAAAATGTAATAAAAAAATTCCTTTGGCTTATTGTTGTTGGATTTTTGGATTCCCCTCTTTGTCTCTGGCATCATATTTTAAAATAAAAATAGATTTTTTTGAGTTTACTTTCATGGTTGACTTAAAAAAAAGTATGGATATAATATAGATATTGTTAGATCGTGGTAGTTAGTTTTTTTTTTTTGTTAAACCATCCAAAAAAAATAAAATAGATATTGATGTTTAAACTTTACTTTTTGATTATGATGAATACTTGTTTTTAGTCTATGTTTAGAATTACACTCATAATGTATAAATTTTGCGGTTACTGTCATTTGATAAATCTACCGATATCTAATATATACCTTGTATTCTTCTATGCAAAACGTGTTGATAAAATTATACATTTTTAAATTTTTGTTTAATTATGATATTTTTTCATAAAATGTTTAATTATACTCTATTCTCTTTATTTTGAATTAGTATGTCATTTTCTTTTCTCGATAAAAAATATATAAAGTTTTATATTATATACCATTATTAAAAATATTGTATTTAATTTATATACAATTATTAAAAATATTGTATTTTAATTTATATACAATTGTGAAAAAAACATATATATCCATTTTCAATATTCTAGTGTACTTTTCAATTTTTAAGCATTTAATTTAGAGTTAAATAAATGTTTAGTATTTATAAAATCTAAATTTTTTTTTAAGATTAGTATTTTTTTTAGTTTTTACAAATCAATTGGCAAATAATTTTATTCCTTTCCCATAACAAAACGTATTCAATATTTTTCAACTTTTAAATTTTTGATGATTTTTTTGTAAAAATGTTTAGAATATATAAAAAGTTTATACGTAAAAAATTAAAATTTTTAAACTTAAAAGAATAAATATATGCATTTTTTTAAATGCCAAAAGTCGTGATAAAAAACAATGAAAATATGAATTTAGATATTGAATTTTTTGTTATTTTTGTGAAGGAAATTTTTATGATGCAAATATATCTCTAAGTAATCTTTAAAGATATATGTTTACTTCACAACAAAGACTACAATTTACTTGCATAATAATTTTGTATGAATTAAAAAATTATATTTTTTACATACTAAAATAAAAAATTTGAAATTTTAAAAGAATAAGAAAATTAAATAATAAATAAGTTAAGGTTTGCTTTCTGTGAAAAAAAAAATATTTTTTCAATCTTTATTAAAACTAAGCAAACTCTTTACGAATTATCCTTCTCAGCGCACTCTCTTTGACATTGTGTTAGCTACAACTTTTGTTATGAAATAATTATTTTTAAAAAAAGAATCAGTTTTAAAAGTTGTGTTCGTTTGTTAAAATTTTTTATTTTTAAAAAAGAACATCTGAAAAATAATATATGCTTAAAATGAAAAATTATTTTTAGTTGCTTCTCAAAAAAATCATTTTATATAAGTGTTTTTATTTTTTTATTTTCTTGTTTCATACTCTCTTTTTTTCACACATTTATAAAAATAAAAATGAAAGACACAAATGCACGTTATGGATACCTTTCTTGTACTTCAACAAAATTGGCTACTCTCTAAATCCTTATATGTACTCTTAAAAAATTTGTTGTCTCACTAAATATTTTTACATACAGTACATATTACTAAAAATAATTGGTGTCTCTTAAGTATAGACTCTAAGTAATGCCCCTTCCGATTGTTCTTGGTGAATTAGTCTTAAGGAGTTGGTTTGCTACATGATGAATGGTTCAAAAGGCTAAAACATAGGATCTAGCATCGATGACCTCAAGTATCTTCAAAGCTACTACTTACTTGCCTAATTAAAAGCTTTTACTACTTAATTTGTTCCTAATAAAGCGTGTGACCCCTTATTACTCTCCCTAGTGTTTCAACCTCATAAAAATCGGTTAAGTTTCACTCTTTACAAATGTATTACTTAAGAGGTTCTAAACATAAACAAAAATGTTGTGTTCATGCATAATGTTGTCGCGTTCGACAAAGACAACGGAAACAAAATTGAGCGATCTTCCAAGAGATGCGATAGCTAGCATACTTCATAAACTTAGTGGCTCAATGATTTTAACAAGTGCACGTTATGTGTGCTCTTTATGGTGGAACATTTGCAAGGACCCTCGCATGTGGCACTCTATTGACATTGATACCAAACATTTTTCCTTTGCACGCTTTGATTTTGTTGCTTTGGAGAAGATTTGTCGATATTCTGTGGACAAAAGTCTCGGTTATTTAACGAGAATTAATATTGAGTATTTTTGGAACTGATATTCTTCTCCAATACATAGCTGCTAGGTAATATTATTTTCATTTTGTTTGTTACTAGTGTTACATTTATTTTGATAAGTAATATTTAGTTATTTTTGAGTTTTATAAATTATTTGAAAAATTTTACATCGAAAATGTTTTATGTTCCAAAGATAGATTATACAGATAGTAATGAACAACTTAATGTGATTAGATTGTGTGTTTCTTAATTTTAAAAATTAGAACAAGACCTTTAAAATGTTTAAGAGGACTTTGGTAGTAGCCGATTTTTAAATAGATCAATGTATTAAAATTATTTATAATTAAAAGTTGAAGGATCCGTTTGATTTTTTTTTCAGAGCCATGATTATAGATATTTTTATAAATTTAAGAACTCAAATATATATATTTTTTCTTCAGAGATCTATTTGAAATCAAGGAGAGTTGTTAGCATTAGCTTAATTTAACATGAAAGTACCATTTTTTATTTATTAATAATTTCTGTTTCCATAATTTCCCCTTCAAAATTTATAGGGCAGGGCAGCTACGAAGCATAAGACTTTACAAATGCGAAGAAATTTCAGATAAAGGGTTGAGGGAATTTGTGATGAAGTTTCCACAATTAGAAGAGCTTGACATTGCATTTACTAACATATCTAAGGAATCTCTTGAAGTTATTGCCAAATCTTGCCCTTTGCTGAAAACATTGAAATATAGATCGTTGGTTGGAGAAGATATAGAGGAGAATGATGAGGCTTTAATAATAACACATAACATGCATGAGCTACGCCATCTTGAGACTTATGGAACCATGATAACTAATTATGGGATTATTGCCATTCTTAATGGATGCCCTCTTCTCCAATATCTTGACCTACGAAGTGGTTTTCATCTTGATATGAGTAGAGGTACGTTAACAATATGCCATAAGAATAACACATTTACAAGTTCTAAATGTTCTCATTCTTCTTTTATCCATCATATGCTGCTCATTTTTATTAGGACTATATTTATGATCTACCAATATGACCTACATTGAAAAATATTAAAATTGAATCTGATTTATTATTTGTCAAATGTCCATTGTTAAAATTTGACTTGATCTTTATCCAAGTCTATAAAGCCTTAAAAATTTATTTAAAAATATACTTCACTATTATGTTATAAAATTATACACCACACACGATTAAACTTTTGTAAATTAATGAACAAATTAACATGTCAATGAATTTAAATTATATTTTGATATCTAACATAATCTTTTAGAGTATATAATATTATATATTTTAATTCTATTTTATAATAATATTTTAAATATATCAAATATTAATAATATAGACCAATATGTTTAAATTATATAAATATTAGCAAAATATAGTTTAACACACACACAAAATTAATATTATCATAGTAATAAATTTTTTATTTATATTTAATTAAATAGATTTGACCTGATATGTATAAAAGGTTTTTTTCGATGTCTTAGTCTAACATTTTTTTAATTAATTAGGCTTTAAAAGAAATCTTAACCTAAATATTTTGGAGGACCTTTTTTAAATACATTGCATAGCGTGATCTTTTATTTTTGTGTGGTGTACTTAAAATTCCTAAGAACCATGTTTGTATGTTTGTTTGGCATGTTGTGTAATTAAAAAAATGGAAACACCATGGTGTATATTTATTTTATTTTATTTTATTTATAAAAAAGCACATACATTGAAAAGATCATCAAGTTGATTATTTAAAACTGAAATTCACGATTGTGTGGGAAAACCTGGCTAGTATGCACATGAGAAAAGCTTATCAATAATCATGATATAAAATGGTACTACCTCCTTTATTAAATATAATACTAGATTAAATCACAAAATAAAGACAGTTGTTAGTTTTATTGAATTTTTTGACAATAGGTATTGTTTTTACATGTATATCTTTAAAGGGAGATAATTAAATAAATGTAGAAAATGTTAACAGATGTCTTTGAAATATTTTTTAAGACACTAAAAATATAAATATAATATTTAAAGTGGTGTATTGAATTCCTTAAAATTTTTAAAATTCGTTCTTTTTCACACTTGTACTTTCTTTTTTTTAATTTTTTAACAAATGTTTTAAGACACTTGTTGGCATAATTCATGTTAATATTATAGTATTTATTGTTGGTTGAAAAAATGTGTTAGCATAATTCATGTTAATATTATAGTATTTATTGTTGGTTGAAAAAAATGTGTCAATTAATTGTAAGTACGGTAGTAAAGAAATAAATTAAAGCAGTTAATAGTTCAATAAAATACTTATAAAAAGGATAAGGAAATGGAGGATCGAACGAGTCATCTGTTATTGATTTAAAAATGGATTAATACTAATTAAGACTAGTTAATCTTAACCTATTATTTAACTATAAACATGTTAATAATTAGTCGAGGGGTTATGTCTAAGGGTGGAAATAGGTTAACTATATTTAACTATTTTTTTTAGGCATGACCTGACCTGAAAGCCTACTTAAAAGTCTTATTCATATTAAAAGATTTAAATGTTATATTTTTACATTTTTTAAATAGGTTAAACTATACCTTTATATAAAAGAGAAATTAATAAAATTATAATAAAATAAAATAATAACTAACAAGTCAGCAACAACCTTCTAAGAAAACAAAAAAAAAAAAACAACATGAATTCATAATTAGTCGCTATACACATATCAACTACATGCTCTATCTATACCATTTTACATGATGCTCTACCCATACCAATTTATATTAAACAAAAAAATGACTTTTCGAACAAAATGATTTTAAAAAAAATCTAAAACAAACACAATTTAAACCCTAAAAAATGATTTTTGATTTCAAAGATTTTTTTTTCTTTCTAAAAACAAACATACCCTTTATTACCTCTCAAACAAATATAGAATGATTAATGAGTGATTGTCTAATTGAACGGTTATAGAATATGGAACGACTACTAAATATGGAACACAACTACCGAATACGAAACGACTATTAAGTGATTGCCTAATTGATAGACTTAAAAATAGGAAATGATATTATTAATAAATAATAATAGTAATAATAAATAACATTATAAATAATAAAATATATATAGGTCGGTCTATCAGACCTAATATGTTTTTTTTTATAACCATGAGTCTCACCTATTTAAATAAATAGACTTTAAAAATAACATGAGTCTAGCCTTTTTATTAAATAGGTCATGACACATAATATACCATAAGTATGTCTATAGACAGCTAATAGACGATCTAGTCTATTACCATCATTAGTCATGCCTACTCAACATGCCTAAATTTCGTAGTAGAAAATCATATTTTCAATGTAGATAATTAGTTGGAACGTCTGAGTAGGTAAAAATTCAAGACAAGTAATTGATATATTTATGATCTACCTTGTTTTGTAATGTGTAATTAGAGTGAATTGTGAGTATTTTTTAGGTAGAAATTAGATGCTAATTTGTTTTGTTTGACAAATCACCAGGAAAATTCTATGGTTTAGCAATGCGATGCTATGATTGGAAAGAATCATGAGGCAAATAATTTTGATCAATGTCATTTGAATTTGAATTTTAGCATCATGAGGAAAATAGATATTAGATTAATGTCATTTGAATTTTAGTTTGATTTTATATATGAATATGATAGTTTTTTGTTTGTTTGTCTGTTTTAGAAAACATATATCAATGTGATATTATGAATTAATGATATGGCATGATAATTTTGTTTTGATTCATCACATGAGTTTATCAAAAATCAAAGTTATCGTAGACGAGATCTCTTCCATTGAAAAATGAATTCTCTAAATTTGATGCAAATTATGAAACTTGAAATGTTCTAGAAGATAGAATATTGATTAAAATGCTTATTCTTAATTGTATGATCTTAACGATTATCCTAATTTTTGTTATATAAGACATTATGAGTTAGGATGAAGGTAAAATAATTGATACTTAAGGATAAGGAATAAGTATAAGAGTAAATATAGTATAGTATGTAAAGCTAATAAGTGCAACATTTTTTAAGGAATTAAAAAAGAAATTATATATTAAAACATCAAAATTTAAAATTTTTAAGAATTTGAATGTACAACTTTTCATAAATATTCAAACATAAAATTTATTTTAAATTTTCATTTTTCATTTTAATTTCTTAACAAATTCTTTAAAGACATATATTATAATTTTTCATATATTATAATCAATTTAGAAGTGAACCGTTAGAATTTAGTCAATTAAATATTCAAGTAAAATTACTCTAATTTCTAATTGAACAAACTTCAATGTTAGAACTGTGATGAACTAAATCAATTAAAAAATAATCTGAGACTCAATTTTGTAATTAATTTATTGAACTTGATTTAATAAATCTTTGATACATTTTTAATTTTACTAACAAATCTTAGAACAATTTAGTAGTCTATTAAGTTCATATACCTCAAAATTAGGTTCGTATCTATTTTGAATATCTATATTCAACTGATATTTAAAATTATTAGGATTATTATTTATTTTAAAAAATATATTTATATGATGATATCTTAATTCACTCCATCGATCCACATGTTGCTTCCGAATAAATTTATGATGCAAAAGTCAAAGTCAATTTTTTCACATGCACCAATGGGGTATTCAAAGATTTAAACGAAGTAACAAGGATAGTTGTAAGGGCGTAAATGGAAATAGTGGCTCAAGTAACTTGGTTTAAAATATTGGGCTTCCACCCAATAAATTTTCGGTTGATAAACTCAATATATATAATAAAACTCTTGTGGAGAACTCTATCTGCAAGAATAGGAAACCAAAGAACTTTCCCATATAATAAGTATTTTGGAAATGAACAATCAGGAAAACTAGTTGACGATGTTTATAGGTTATTATTGGAACTCATGGATTTATATTTAAACATATGTACTTTCAACTTATACTATTGAGATCGCATACACTAAAAGATTATTTGTCTCAGAATAGAATGTGTTTCTTTGTTGGTTGTATAGTCTTTCACTAATTCTTATCTTGTTTCTTAGAGATTGAAAACTAGATGGTTGAATTGTATATCCTAGACAAATATTGTTTAACATTTCTCATATTTATAAGGAACAAAACTTGTGCGATGACAAATTGGCTAATGTGGATTTTTAAACTCGTTTTACTTGGTGGGATTTTGCCTCCTAATTGAATTTATAATGACTTTAACCACAATTATAATATGAAGGATAAATTTGCTTATTCACTCACAAATGATTAAATAAATTTTTAGTTATGAAATTTCATTTTTAGTATATGTAAAAAAAAATTTAGTCTCTACAAAATTTACAAAAAATAAATAACTTTTAAGGACTTTTATCTTAAATATATGAAATTTAAAAAAAAAAATTATATTTAATTGACTTAAATATCATTTTGATCCTTTATGTTTTACCTAAATTTAGTTTTGATCATTTATCTTTATTTTGATCTATTTTCATTTTTTTATAAGTAATATATTTTAATTATTGTCATATAATCACAACAAGAATATATAACAACATATGATGATTTGAATGTACTCTAACAATTGTCAAATGTATATTCAATATAATATATTGTTTCAAAAACATCCATTTAACCCAATAATATATTTTCACTTGAAAAAATGATTATTGCATATTTTGAAACGAATGACATTTTTCAGAATTATTTATATTTTCACATCATATTATTAAGATTAAGATTGTACACTTAATTTTACAGCTAATCAAATATTTGATTTTATTAATTCATTACTATAATTATAGAGATATTTAAAAGATTTATGATGAAAATGACTAAATACAACATTTTATAAAAAATAAAAGATTTACATACATTTAATCTATAAAGAAACCGTCCTACATTTTTGCCCCGACCTCTGAAGGAGATTTTTTCTCATTTTTTACCGATGGTTGCATCCTGGGATGCGACCTTGCTTCTGTGACATTATTTTTGCATTTAAAGAATATTTGTATTTATTATTTAATTACTTTTTATTATTTAAATAATATAAAAATACTTAAAACATTTATAAATCAAAATATTATATGAAAAAAATAATAATAAATTAATAATATTATAAATTTTATTAATAATAATAATAGGAATAACAATAATAACAATATATTAATAAATAATACTAATAATTTTATAATATTCTAAATTTTAAAAAAATAATAATTAATAATAAGTAGTTGTATTAGTAAAGAAAATTAATTAAATTGAACCAATAAAATATGTTAAATTAAAAAAAGTACAGAAAATTGAAGGAAAAATCCATCAAATTTATATTTTATTATTATTATTATTTTCATTAATTTTTATTTATTAGATAAGAAAATTAGGAAGAAATTTGTTATAATAACCTGACAAGAGGAGAAAGTTGTTATAAAATTTGCCAAAAAATAAAAATACTACTAGAGGAAGTTGTTAAGAAAATACATTGTTATTTTAATGGCAATATATGAGGAACACACGTACACCTATTTGTTTGCTTTATCAAATTAGTATAACAACTTCCTCCGATTTGACAAATTAGTATAACAACTTCCCTCCTCTTTTTTGGCACATTATTATAACAAAATTCCTTCAATTTTTTTTTTATCTAATAACAAAAATTAATGAAAATATTAATAATATAATAATAATAATAATAATGATAAAATATAAAATTTGATGTATTTTTTCCTTCAATTTTCTGTTTTTTTTTAATTTAATGTATTTTATTGGTTCAATTTAACTAATTTTATTTTATTAATATAATCTACTTTATTATTATTATTACTATTATTATTTTTATTAAAATTTAGAATATTATAAAAATTATTATTATTTATTAATTTATTAATGTATTTTATTACTGTTATTATTATTATTATTATTATTATTATAAAAATTTATAATATTTATTAAATTTATTATTATTATTTTTGATTTTTTAAATGTTTTAATTATTTTTAAATTATTCAAATAATAAAAATAATTAATAATAAATACAAATATTCTTTAAATGGGTAAAAAAAATTGTCACAGTACAAGGATGCGAGCATTTGTTAAGATGAGAAAAAAATCTCTTTCAGGAGGTCGCATCCTCAAATTGCAATGAGCCAATTGAGGTAAAAAAATAAGACATTTCTATATATTTTTTTCAAACTAAAAACATTTTGAGATAAAAAATGAAAAGAAGGATACATGGATCAGAAACCCCTTAAAATAATTGGGGTATTGAGGAGCCCTCGAGTGTTTTCAAGCAAACTGCAGAAAACATATATTGGAAACAGAGCAACTTTTGTTACTATTGGAAACAGAACAAAAATTTATTCTTAGCCATGAGGTTGCCTTTTCAAAACGTTTAGGTGCGACTACGCGTGATAATAATCATTTTGCCTACGTCACTTTAAAAATGTTTATAAAAGGTTGTAATTCGTGATTGAATTCACAGTCTTTTCTTATTCATGGCATCTTCTTCCATCCCTCGAAAAAAGCAAAAGGTGAAATATCAACTGTGCCAAATTGGCTTGAACTTCCTATAGACATTACTACAAACATCCTTCAAAGGCTTCTTACCATTGACATTGTAACAAGTGCTTGTCTAGTTTGTCCTCTATGGTGGAACATTTGCAAGGATCCTCTCATTTGGCGCACCATTCGCATGTCCATTCCCAACTACTTTCATCATCCTTATCCATATTATTTTGGAAAGATTTGTCGTTATGCTGTTAAACGAAGTTGTGGTCATCTCGAAAACATTTATGTCGAACTTTTGGATCCAATTAGTCTCCTTCGATGCATAGCTAAGAAGTAAGTAAAATATTATTATTAAAATCTTTTTCTCTTACTTCAAGTTTATATATATTATGTTTCCTAATGCACTTTTCTTAATTGGATACATTCTACATTTGATAAATTGTTTTTTTTTAAATTAATAAATCTAACAATCATTTTCTATGAATTAAAGAATTAATGGTTAGTTATGGTATTTTTAAAAAATTGTTTTATAAAAAAAATAAAATTTTATTATGCATAATTAATATATTAATCTTTTTGGGTTTTGATTTAATATCTGTTTTTTTTTTTAATACCAATCACTCCACTTTGAAATGAATATAACCAATCTGCCCTACTTTTTTGCCAGAGTCAAGTCGCATCCTGGGGCTGCGACCTCTTGAAAGAAATTTTTTTTAACTGCCAACAATGGTCGGCATCCTGGGGATGCGCCTCCCCACTTGGGGAAATTTTTTTTTTTTTGTTGAATTTTTGGTGGATAAAATAATATAATTATTATATTTAATAATATATTTAATGGGTATATTAATAATTAGCTATAATAATAAAAATAATAATAATAATAATTTCTAAATAATAATAACAATAAAATAACTTTTATTTTAATATTATATATTCTTTTATTGTTGAATTTTGTTATATTTATTATTAGATATATTATATTTATTATTATTAATATTTTAAAAATAAATATAACATTAAAAAAATACAAATTATTGTTATATAATAATTAAATAAATTAATTAATATTATTAAAAAAAAACCAATAATAATAAAAAGAAAATTCTATTGATAAATAAAATTACATTAAATTAAAAGAAAATAACATTAGAAAAAAAAAAATATACAAATAAAAAATTACATCAAAGAAAATTAATTATTGTCATCTAACATGACCTCCAGTTCCACATATACGCGGTCGTCGAAACTCGTCTAGCTCTCTGAACAACTTGAGGTTGTTGTGGTTGATC
>PGWS01037201.1:0-36944 GCA_002896235.1 Cicer reticulatum | reverse complement strand
ATCATTCTTCTCCTTAATATATAACAGTGTTTCGGGTTCCGCGTCAGATTTCAAACACTAGTAATCGTCTAGTCCGAAAATAGAGAATTTTGTCAATGTTTGTCCAGCGTTATGTAAATCGCCCAAAAAGTGCAGATGAAATCGATGACCGAGAGACATTTATAGCATTCTTCTTCTAAATTTATGACTGTATTTCGGTCTCCGCGTCAGATTTCAAACACTAGCCATCGTCTTGTTCGAAAATACGAATTTCAGTCCATATTAGTCGGGTGCTACGAAAATCGCCTAAAATGTCCAAATGAAATCGAGGACAGGGAGACCCATACAAAATTCCTCTCCTAAATATATAATAATGTATCAGGTTCCATATCAGTTTTCAAACACTAGCCATCGTTTGGTCCGAAAAGACAGATTGAGGTCCATTTTGGTAGAGGGTTGTACGAAAATCGCCCGAAAAGTCTAGATGAAATCGAGAACTGAGAGACCCTTTTAACATTCTCCTAAATATATAATAGTGTTTCAGGTTTCGCTTGAGATTTCAAACACTATCCATCGTCTGATTTGAAAATATAGAATTCGGTCCATTTTATTGAGTAGTACGAAAATTGCCGAAAAGTCCAGATGAAATCGAGGACCGAGAGACCCTTATAGCATTTTTCTCCTAAATATATAAAAGTGGTTTGGGTTCCTCGTCAGATTTCAAACACTAGCCATCATCTAGTCCAAAAATATGGATTTAGATCCATTTTAGTCACGTGGTACGAAAATAAGCCGAAATGTCCAGATGAAATCGAGGACCAGGAGACACTAATAGCATTCTTCTCCTAAATTCATAATTGTGTTTCGGGTTCCGCATCAGTTTTCAAACACTATCCGTCGTCTTGTTGGAAAATACGAATTTCGATCCATTTTTGTTCGGTGGTACGAAAATCTCCCTAAAAGTCCAAATGAAATCGAGGATCGAGATACCCTTATAGCATTCTTCTTCTAAATTTATAACTGTTTTCGAGTTCCGCATCAGATTTCAAATACTAGCCATCATCTTGTTCGAAATTACAGATATCGGTCCGTTTTAGTTAGGTGGTATGAAAATCTCCATAAATGTCCAGATGAAATCAAGGACCTAGAGACTCTTATAGCATTCTTGTCCTTAACTTATAACTGTGTTTCGGGTTCTGCGTCACATTTCTAATACAAGCCATCGTTTGGTCTGAAAATACAGATTTCGGTCCATTTATGTTTGGCGGTACGAAAATCGCCCAAAACGTCCAAATTAATTCGAGGACCGGGAAACCGTTATTGCATTCTTCTCCTAAATTTATAACAGTATTTCGGGTTTAGCGTCAGATTGCAAAAAACTGACCATCGTCTGGTTCAAAAAAAATAAATTTCGGTCTATTTTTGTCAGGAGGTACCAAAATCGCCCGAAAAGTCCAGATGAAATCAAACATTCTTCTCCTAAATATATAACTGTGTTTCAGGTTCCGCGTCAGATTTGAAACACTAGCCCTCGTTTAGTTTGAAAATATAGATTTTGGTCCATTTTTATCGAGGGGTAAGACACTTTCCCGAAAAGTACAGATGAAATCGAGGACCTAGAGTCTCTTATAGCATTCTTCTTCTATATTAATAATTGTGTTTCGTTTTCCGCCTTAGATTTCATACACTACCCATCATCTTATTCGAAAAAACGGATTTTAATTCATTTTAGTCGGGTGGTACAAAAATCGGCCAAATAGTCAAGATGAAATCGAGGACTAGGAGACCCTTATAGAATTCTTCTCCTAAATATATAACAGTGGTTTGAGTTCCACATATGATTTTAAACACTATCCATCGTCTAGTCCGAAAATACAGATTTTGATCCATTTTTTTTAGGGATACAAAAATCGCCTGAAAATTCAAGATGAAATCGAGGACCGAGAGACCCTTGTAGCATTCTTCTTTTAAATTTGTAACTGTGTTATGGGGCTTTCGCCGTCAGAATTTCAAACACTAGCCATCGCTTGTCGAAAATATGGATTTCGGTCCATTTATGTAGGGTAGTACAACAAAAATCCCGCCGAAAAGGTCCAGATCCAATCGGAGGACCGAGAAACCCTTATAGCTCTTTTCCTAAATATAATAACAGATGTTTCTGAGAGCATCACTTATTTCAAAACACCTAGCCATCTTACCTAGTCCCACAAAATACAGATTTGGTCCTTTTTAGAGGGTACGAAACCTCGACCCAAATGTCATAGAGGACCAATCGAGACCGAGAGGTCCCTTATTAGCATCTTCTCTAAATTGATAACTGTGTTCGGTTCCGCGTCCAGATGTGTCCAAACCAACTAGCCTCACTTGTTCGAAAATTCGGATCGGATTTCAAACAATACCAAAGATGACGGCTAGTGTTTAAAAATTTGACGCGGAATCCGAAACACAATTATAAATTTAGAAGAAGAATGCTATAAGGGTCTTTCGGTCCTCGATATCTTCTAGACTTTACGGGAGAATTTCGTAACCCTAGACAAAAATGGACCAAAAGCTGTATTTTCGGATCAGACAATGGCTGGTGTTTCAAATCTGATCTGAAATAATGTTATATATTAAGGAGAAGAATGTTATAAGGGTCTCCCAATCCTCAATTTCATCTGGACTTTTCGGGCGATTTTCGTGCCACCCGACTAAAATAGACCGAAATCCGTATTTTCAAACAAGATGATGGCTATTGTTTGAAATCTAACGCGGAAACCGAAACAAAGTTATAAATTTAGAAGAAGAATGCTATAAGGGACTCTTTGTCCTCGATTTAATCTAGACTTTTCGGTCGAGTTTCGTACCATCCGACTAAAATGGACCGATATCCGTCTTTTTGAAATAAATGATGGCTAGTGTTTGAAATCTGATGCGGAACCCGAATAACTGTTATATGTTTAGGAAAAGAATGCTATAAGGGTCTCATGGTACTCCATTTCATTTGGACTTTTCGACGATTTTCGTACTACACGACAAAATTGGACCGAAATCCGTATTTTCTAAAATGATGATGGCTAGTGTTCGAAATCTGAAACCGAACCCGAAACACATTTATAAATTTAGGAGAAGAATTCTATAAGAGATTCTTGGTCCTCGATTTCATCTGGACATTTCAGGCGATTTTCATACCACCCGACTAAAATGGAGTTTTTGAAAAAAATAATGGCTAGTCTCTCGGTCCTCGATTTCATCTGGATATTTCGGGCGATTATTGTACCACCTAACTAAAAGGGATCGTAATCCATATTTTCGAACAAGATTATGGCTAGAGTTTGAAATCTGACGTGAAAACCGAAACACAGTTATAAATTTAGAAGTAGAATGCTATAAGGGACTCTCGGTCCTCGATTTCATTGGAACTTTTTGGGCGAGTTTCATACCTCTCGACAAAAATGGACCAAAGTCTGTATATTTAGGAGAAGAATGTTAAAAGGGTCTCTCAATCCTTGATTTCATCTGGACTTTTCGAGAGATTTTCGTACCACCCAACAAAAATGGACCGAAATCCATATTTTTGAATAAGACAATGGATAGTGTTTGAAAACTGAGGCGGAACCCGAAACACAGTTACAAATTTAGGAGAAGAATGCTACAAGAGTCTCCTGGTCCTCAATTTCATCTGGTCAGTTTGGACGATTTTCGTTCCACCTGACTAAAATGGACCGATATCCGTATTTTCGAACAAGATGATGGCTATTATTTGAAATCTAACGCGGAAACCAAAACATTATTATAAATTTAGAAGAAGAATGCTATAAGGGTCTCTCGTTCCTCGATTTCATCTGGACTTTTGGGCGATTCTCGTACCACCCGACAAAAATGGATTGAAATCCATATTTTTGAACAAGACGATGGATAGTGTTTGAAAACTGATGCATAACCCAAAATACAATTATAATTTTAGGAGAAGAATGCTATAAGAGTCTCCTGGTCCTCGATTTCATCTGAACTTTTTGGGCTATTTTCGTACCACCCGACTAAAATGGACAGAAACTAGTGTTTTTGAACAAGAAGATGGCTATTGTTTGAAATCAGACGCGGAAACCAAAACACAGTTATAAATTTAGAAGAAGAATGTTATAAGGGACTCTCAGTCCTCGGTTTCATCGGGACTTTTCGAGCGAGTTTCGTACCCTTCGTGAAAAATGGACAAAAATCTATATTTTTGTAATAGACTATGGCTAGTGTTTGAAATCTAACGTGGTACCCGAAACACTGTTATATATTTAGGAGAAGAGTGTTATACGGGTCTCTCGGTCCTCGTTTTCATCTAGACTTTTCGTCGATTTTCGTACTACCTGACAAAAATACACTGAAATCTATATTTTCGAACAAGACGATGGCTAATGTTTAAAATCTGATGCACAACCAGAAACACATTTATAAATATAGGAGAAGACTGCTATAAGAGTCTCTTGATCCTCGATTTCATCTAGCCATTTCCTGCTTTTTTGTAACACCTAACTAAAATGGAACCGAATATCCAGTGTTTTTGAACAAATGATGGCTAGTGTTTAAAATCTTGATGCGGAAACCCGAAACATCTAGAATTTTTCGGGCAATTTCCGTATACCTCTACAAAAGGACCAAAATCCTATATTTTGGAACAGACGATGGCAAGTGTTTGAAATTCTAATGCGAAAGCCAAAACACTGTATATTTTTAGGAGAGAATCATAAGGGTGTTCCAGTCCTCGATTTTCATCTGGACTTTTAGGGCAATTTTTGTACCACCCGACAAAAAAAAACTGAAATCCCTATTTTCGAACAAGACGATGGATAGTGTTTGAAATCTGACGTCGAACCCGAAACATAGTTATAAATTTAGGAGAAGAATGTTATATAAGAGTCTCCTTGTCCTCGATTTCATTTGGACATTTCAAGCAATTTTGTACCACCCGACTAAAATTGATCGAAAATCGTATTTTCGAAAAAGATAATGGCTAGTGTTTGAAATTTGACGCAGAGAACCGAAACACAATTAAATTTAGAAGAAGAATGTTATAAGGACCCTCGGTCCTCGATTTCATCTAACCTTTTCGGGAGAGTTTCGTACCCCTCGAAAAAATGGACCAAATCTTTATTTCAAACCAGACGTTGGCTAGTGTTTGAAATCTGACTAGGAAACAGAAACACAGTTATCAATTTTGAGAAGAATGCTATAAGTGTCACCCCTGTCCTTGATTTCATTTGGACTTTTTGGGCGATTTCATACACCCCAACAAAAATATACCGAAATTTGTATTTTCGAACTTGACGATTGCTAGTGTTTAAAATTTGACGCAGAACCCGAAACACTGTTATGATATAAGGGTCGCCCGGTCCTCAATGTAATTGCGGAAACCGAAACGCAATTGTAAAATTAGAGAGAAAAATGCTATAAGAGTCTTCTGGTCCTTGAAATACAGTTAAAAATTTAGGAGAATATGTTATAAGAGTCTCTCGGTCCTCGATTTCATCTGGACTTTTTCGATGATTTTTGTACCCCTCGTTAAAAATGGACCAATATTTGTATTTTCGGACCAGAAGAGGACTAGTGTTGAAATTTGATGTGGAACGTGAAATATTTAGGGAAGAATGCTATAAGGGTTTCCTGGTTCTCGATTTTTTGTACCACCCAACACAAAAAATGGAAAGAAATCTATATTTTCGAAGAAGAATTCTATAAGGGTCTCCTGGTCCTCGATTTCATCTGGTATTCTCAGGTGATTTTCGTACCACCCGACTAAAATGGACCGAATTCATATTTTTGAACAAAACAATGGCTAGTGTTTGAAATTCCGACACAGAACTTGGAACACAGTTATAATTTAGGAGAAGAATGTTGTAAGGGTCTCTTCGACCTCGATTTCATCTAGACTTTTCGAGTGATTTTCGAGCCACCCGACTAAAATGGACCGAAATCTGTATTTTCAAACAAGACGATGGCTTGTGTTTGTATTCTGACCAGAACCCGTTTACACATTTATAAATTGAGATAAAGAATGTTTTAAGGATCTCTCGGACCTCGATTTCATCTGGACTTTTCGCACAATATTCGTACCCTTTCGAGAAACAAAATGGACCAAAATTTGTATTTTCATACCAGAGGATGGCTAGTGTTTGAAATCTGACCCGAAATGAGAAACATTTGTTATAATTTAGGAGGAAGAATGCTATAAGGGTGACCTAGTCCTCGATTTCATCTGGACTTTCCGGAAATTTCGTACACCCCGACAAAAATGGACCGAAATCCGTAATTTCCAACAAGACGAGGGCTAATGTTTGAAATTTGACACAGATACCGAAACACAATTATAAATTTTGGAGAAGAATCCTATATGGGTCTCCCGGTCCTCGATTTGATATGGACTTTTCAGGGGATTTTCATACTACCGACAAAAATGGACCAAAATCAGTATTTTCGGACCAGACGAGGGCTAGTGTTTGTAATTCGACGAGGAACCTTAAATATATAGTTATAAATCTTGGAGAAAGAATGCTATAAGGGTTTCCTGGTCCTCGATTTCATCTTGACTTTTTGGATTGAAATCCGTATTTTCGGACCAGACGATGGCTAGTGTTTGAAATCCGACACGGAACTCGGAACACAGTTATAATTTTAGGAGAAGAATGCCATAAAGGTCTCTCGGTCGTCAATTTCCTCTGGGCTTTTAAGGCGTTTTTTCATACCACCCGACAAAATGGACCGAAATCAGTATTTTCGAAACACACAATTGCTAGTGTTTGAAATCGGAGGCGGAACCCAAAACTCGGTTATAAATTAGGAGAAGAATGCTATAAGCGTCTCCTGGTCCTCGATTTCACCTGGGCTTTTAGGGCGATTTTCGTATCACCCGACAAAAATGGACTGAAATTCGTATTTTTGGACTAGACAATGGCTAGTGTATGAAATCTGGCGCGAAACTCGAAACACAGTTATAAATTTTGGAGAAGAATGCTATAAGGGTCTCTCGGCCCTCGATTTCATCTAGACTTTACGAACGATTTTCGTACCCCTCGACAAAAATGGATTAAAATGTATATTTTCAGACCAAACTATGGCTAGTGTTTGAAATCTAGCATTGAACTCGAAACACAATTATAAATTTTGGAGAAAAAATGATATAAGGGTCTCTCGGTCCTAGTTTTTTTCTGGACTTTTTCTGGCTACTTTCGTACTATCCAACTAAAATGGACCAAAATCCGTATTTTCGAACAAGACGATTGTTAGTGTTTGAAGTCTGACGCGGAACCCGAAACACAGTTATAAATTTAGAAGAAAAATGCTAAAAGGGTCCCTCGGTGCTCGATTTCATTCAGCCTTTTCGGGCGATTTTCAGACTATCCGACTAAAATGGACCGAAATCCGTATTTTTGAACAAGACCATGGCTAATTTTGAAATCTGACGCGGAATCCGAAACACAGTTTTTAAATTTAGAAGAAGAATCCTATCAGAGTCTCCAAGTCCTCAATTTCATCTGAACTTTTCGGGCAATTTTCTACCCCTCGAAAAAAATGGACGGAAATCTATTATTAAGACTAGATGATGGCTAGTGTTTGAAATCTGATGCAGAATCTGAAACACTGCTTATAAATTAGGAGAAGAATGTTTTAAGGTGTCTCCCGATCCTCGATTTCATCTGGACTTTTCGGGGGATTTTCGAACCACTCGACAAAAATGGACCGAATTCCGTATTTTCGGACAAGACAATGGCTAGTGTTTGAAATCTGACGCGGAACCCGAAACACCTTTATAAATCTTGGGGAAGAAAGCTATAAGGGTCTCTGGTTCCTCAATTTGTTCTGGACTTCTTTGGGAATTTTCTTACCACCAGACCAAAATGAACCGAAATCTGTATTTTCGGACCAGACGATGGTTAGTGTTTGAAATCTGACGCAGAATCCGAAACACAATTAAAATTTTTGGAGAAGAATGCTTTAAGGGTCTCCCAGTCCACGATTCCATCTAAACGTTTTGGGAGATTTTCGTACCAATCGACAAAAATGGAACAAAATTAGTATTTTCGAACAAGACGATGGCTAGTGTTTGAATTCTGACGTAGAAACCGAAACATAGTTTTATATTTTGGAGAAGAATGCTATAAGGGTCTCCTAGTCCTCGATTTTATCTAGACTTTTCGGTCGATTTTCGTACCACCCGACTAAAATAGACCAAAATTATTATTTTTGTACAAGATGATGGCTAGGGTTTGAAATCTGATTGCTAGGGTTTGAAAATCATACCAAACCACAAAAATGGACCGAAAACCATATTTTCAGACTTGACGATGGCTAGTGTTTGAAATCTGACACGGAACCCTAAACACAGTCTTAAATGTAGGAGAAGAATTTGTACTACCCGACAAAAATGGACTAAAATCTGTAACATATAAAGATGTAGTTATTACTTTATTAGACAACTCTAATTTAATTTATGTTATTACTATCTTCGTTTTATAATTTTACTTTATAACAATATATAATAATAACATATAAAAAAAATAGAGATGTCAAATAAAGTTAATAATTACATCTTTATTTTATTAGGGTTTAGTTGTGTTAGGGTGTTTAGGTTTAAGAAATCACGTTTAGGGATTAAGGTTTAGAGTTTAAGGTTCAAGATTTTGGGTTTAGTGTTTAGGGTTTAGGGTTTAAAGTTTAGGATTTGAGGTTTAAGGTTTTGGGTTTGAGGTTTGGGTTATAGTATATAGCGTTATCTTCATTGCAAAATATTACTACAAAACGATCATAATAATAAACATATAATGAAATATAGTTGTCAAATAAAGATTTAATTATTACTTTATTTGAAAAATATTTTATTATATGTTATTCTAATCTTCTTTGTTATATTGTAATTATTTTAAATATTATATTATTATCTTCGTTTATTATTTACTTAATAATAAAGATAATAATAAAATATAACGAGAAAATTTAGTGTCAATAAATATGTCAAATTAAATTATTTGACAACTCTATTTTATTATATGTTATTATTATCTTCGTTATTAAGTACAACTACAAAACTAAGATAATAATAAAATATTAAATAAAATAGAGTTGTCTAATAAATAAGTAATTATTACTTTATTTGACAACACTATTTTATTATATGTTATTATTAACTTTGTTTTATTGTTTTACTACATAACGAAGATAATAATAACATATAATACAATTGAGTTTATCAAATAAATATGTAATTAGTACTTTATTGACAACTTTATTTTATTAGTACGACTATATTATGAAGATAATAATAACATATAATAAAATAGAGTTGTCAAATATAGTAATAATTCCATATTTATTTAATAGTTCAATTGTGTTATATGTTATTATTATTTTCGTTATTAACTACAACTATAAACAAAAGATAATAAAGTAACATTGACATTGACAACAATATTTTATTAAATATTATTATTATCTTCATTTTGTAAGTATACTTAATAACAAAGATAATAATAAAATATAACAAATTGAGTTGTCTAAAAATATGAAATAATTAATTTATTTGACAACTCTATTTTATTATATGTTATTATTATTTTCGTCATTGAGTACAACTACAAAACGAAGATAATAATAATATTTAATAAATAGAGTTGTCTAATAAATAAGTAATTATTACTTTTTTTGAAAATCCTATTTTATTATATGTTATTATTTTCTTCGTTTTATTATTTTACTGAATAATGAAGATAATAATAACATATACTCAAATTGAGTTTATCAAATAAATATGTACTTAGTACTTTATTTTACAACTCTATTTTATTTTATGTTATTATTATTTTCGTTATATAGTTGTACTTCATAACGAAGATAATATTAACATAAAATAAAATAGAGTTGTTAAATAAAGTAATAATACATATTTATTGACAACTCTGTTTTATTATACGTTATTATTATGTTTATTTTGTAGTTGTACTAAATAACTAAAATAATAATAACATATAACAAAATTGAGTTGTAAAATTAATATGTAATTATTACTTTATTGGACAACTCTATTTTATTATATGTTATTATTATCTTTGTTATGAAATAAAACCATAAAACGAAGATAATAATAACATTAAATAAAATAGAGTTGTCAAATAATGTAATACTTAAATATTTATTTAACAACACTATTTTATTATAGCACTCTTCTACAAAATTTATAACTGTGTTTCGGGTTCCGTGTAAAATTTCAAACACTAGCCCTCGTCTGTTCAAGAAATATTGATTTCGGTCCATTTTTGTCGGGTGGTATGAAAATCGCCCGAAAAGTCCAGATGAAATCAACGACGGGGAAACCCCTATAGCATTATTCTCCAAAATCTATAACTTTGTTTCGGGTTCCGCGACAGATTTCAAACACTAGCTATCGTCTGGTCCGAAAATACAGATTTTGGTCCATTTTTTGTCGAGGGAACAAAAATGCCCACAAAGTCCAGAGATGAAATCGAGGAGAAAAAGATTCTTGTAGCATTCTTCTCCTAAATTTATAACTAAGTTTGGGGTTCTGCGTCAGATTTCAAATACTAGCCATCGTTTGGTCTGAAAATACGAATTTCGGGCCATATTTGTCGGGTGGTACGAAAATCGCTAAAAAATTTCATATGAAATCGAGGACCGAGAGACCCTTATAGCATTCTTCTCCAGAATTTATAAATGTCTTTCGGCTTCCGCGTCAAATTTCAAACACTAACCCTCGTCTGGTCCGAAAAATACAGATTTATGTTCATTTTTGTTAGGTGGTACGAAAATTCCCTGAAGAGTCCAAATGAAATCGAGGACCGAGAGACCCTTATAGCATTATTCTCCTAAATTTATAACTGTGTCCCGAGTTCCGTGTCGGATTTCAAATACTAGCCATTGTTTTGTTCAAAAATACAAATTTTGGTCTATTTTAGTCGGGTGGTACGAAAATCACCCGAAAATACAAGATGAAATCGAGGACCAGGAGTCCCTTATAACATTCTTCTCCTAAATATATAACAGTGTTTCAGATTCCGGGTCAGATTTCAAACACTAGCCATCTTCTGGTCCGAAAATATGGATTTCAATCCATTTTAGTCTAATGGTATGAAAATCGCCCGAAAAGTCCAGATGAAACCGAGGACCGAGAGACCCTTATAAATTCTTCTCCTAAATTTATAAATGTGTTTTAGATTCCTTATAATACCACTAGTTTTGATACAAAAGTCCTGATAATATGTTCACAACATCATATTTTAAACACTAGCCATTGTCTTGTTCGATAATACAGATTTCTTTCCATTTTTGTCGGGTGGGAGGAAAATTGCCCAAAAAGTCCACATGAAATCGAGGACCAGGAAACCCTTATAACATTCATCTCCTTAATTTATAACAGTAATTCAAGTTCCGCGCCTATTTCAAACACAAGCCCTCTTCTGGTCCTGAAATACAGATTTCGGTTCCTTTTTGTTGGGTGTTACGAAAATCGATCCAAATATCCAAATGAAATCGAGGACCGGGAAACCCTTATAGAATTCTTCTCCTAAATATATAACCGGCTGGTCCGCGTAAGATTTCAAACACTAGCCACCGGCTGGTCCGAAAGTACATATTTTGATCAATTTTTGTTGAGGAGTACGAAACTCGCCCCAAAAGTCCAAATGAAATCGAGGACCAAAAGACCCTTATTGAATTCTTCTTATAAATCTAAAATTATGTTTCGGGTTCCGCGTCAGATTTTAAAACACTAGCCATCGTCTAGTTCAAAAATATGGATTTCGGTCCAATTTAGTCGGGTGGTACGAAAATCGCCCGTAATGTCCAGATGAAATCGAGGACCAAGAGACTCTTATAGCATTCTTCTCCTAAATTTTCTAACTGTGTTTCGGGTTCCGCGTCAGATTTCAAAAACTATTCGTCGTCTTGTTTGAAAATTTGGATTTCGGTCCATTTTTGTCGTGTGGTACGAAAATCGCCCTAAACGTCTAGTTGAAATAGAGGACAAGAATACCCTTATAGCATTCTTCTCCTAACTATATAACATTGTTCTGGGTTTCGCGTCAGATTTCAATCACAAGCCATCGTTAGGTCAGAAAATACATATATTGAAACATTTTTGTCGAGGCGTACAACAATTACCCGAAAATTCCAGATGAAATCGATGACCGGGCGACCTTTATATCATTCTTCTCCTAAATATATAACAGTGTTTCAAGTTCTACGTCAGATTCAAACACCATCAATCGTCTGGTATGAAAATACAGATTTCTATTCATTTTTTATAGGTGGTACGAAAACCACCCGAAAAGTCAAGATGAAATCGAGGACCAGAAGACTCTGATAGAATTCTTCTCCTAAATTTATAAATGTATATCGGGTTCCGCGTCAGATTTCAAACACTAGCCATTGTCTTGTCGGAAATTACGGATTTCGGTCCATTTTTGTTCGCGGTGTACGTAAGTCTCCCGAAAAGTCCAGCTAAAATCGACGACCGGGTGACCCTTATAGCATTTTTCTCCTAGATATATAACAATGTTTCTCATTTTTGGTCAGATTTCAAACACTAGCCATCCTCTGGTCTGAAAATACAGATTTTGGTCCATTTCTTTTGAGGGGTACGAAAATTGCACGAAAAGTCCAGATTTAATCGAGGACCGAGAGACCCTTATAACATTCTTCATCTAAATTTATAAATGTGTATAGAGTTCTGCGTCGGAATACAAACACAAGCCTTCGTGTTGTTCGAAGATACGGATTTCGGTCCATTTTAGTCGGGTGGTACGAAAATCGCTCGAAAAGTCCAGATGAAATCGAGGACCTGGAGAACCTTAAAGCATTCTTCTCTTAAATATATAGCAGTGTTTCGAGTTCTGCGTCAGACCCTGATAGCATTCTTCTCCAAAATTTATTACTGGTTTTTAGGTTCAGCGACAGATTTCAAACACTTGCCATCGTCTTGTCTAAAAATATAGATTTCGATCCTTTTTTGTCGAGGGGTAAGAAAATCGCTTGGAAGTCCAAATGAAATCGAGGACTGAGAGACCCTTATAGCATTCTTCTCCTATATCTATAACTGTGTTCTGAGTTATGTGTAGGATTTCAAACACTAGCCATTGTTTTGTTCAAAAATACGAATTTCGGTCCATTTTAGTCGGGTGGTATGAAAAATCACCCGAAATACAAGACGAAATCGAGGACCAGGAGTCCCTTATAGCATTCTTCTCCGAAATATATAACAGTGTTTTGGATTCCGAGTCAGATTTCAAACACTAGCCATCGTCTAGTCCGAAATATAGATTTCCATCCAGATTCTTCTCCAGATTAGTGGTATGAAATCGCTCGAAAAGTCCAGATGAAATCGAGGACCGGGAGACCCTTTTAGAATTCTTCTCATAAATTTATAAATGTGTTTCAGATTCCTTATAATACCACTAGTTTTGAAACAAAAGTCCTCATAATATATCTTCACAACGTCAGATTTCAAACACTAGCGATTGTCTTGTTCGAGAATACAGATTTCTTTCCATTTTTGTAGGGTGGTACGAAAATCGCCCAAAAAGTCCAGATGAAATTGAGGACCAGGAAACCCTTATATTATTCGTATTTTTGGACCAGACGATGGCTAATGTTTAAAAACGGGCGCGTGGCCTGAAAAACAGTTATAAATTTTGGAGAAGAATGTTATAAGGGTCTCTTGGTCCTCGATTTCATATGGTCTTTTCAGGCGATTTTCGTACCACACGACTAAGATGGATCGAAATTCATATTTTCAAACAAAACGATGGTTGGTGTTTGAAGTGTGTCGTGGAACCTAAAACACTATTATAAATTTTTGAGAAGAAGGCTATAAAAATCTTCCGATCGACGATTTGATGTGGACTTTTTGGACGATTTTCGTACCACCATACTAAAATGAACCAAACGATGGTTAGTGTTTGAAATCTAACACATAACCTGGAACACAGTTATAAATTTTGGAGAAGAATGCTATAAGGGTCTCTCGGTCCTCGATTTCATCTCGACTATCGAACAATATTCGTAACCCTCGACAAAAAATTACCAAAATCTGTATTTTCAAAACAGACGAGGGATAGTGTTGGAAATCTTACGCGGAACCCAAAACATAGTTATAAATTTTGGAGAAGAATGCTATAAGGGTCTCCTGATCCTCGATTTCAACTGGACTTTTCGGGCGATTTTCATACCTCCCGACTAAAATGGACCGAAAGCCGTATTTTCGAAAAAGACGATGGCTAGTGTTTGAATTCGGACACAGAAACTGAAACACAGTTTTAAATTTGGGAGAAGAATGCTATAAGGGTCTCCCGGTCCTCAATTTCATCTGTACTTTTCAGTCGATTTTCGTACCCATCGACAACAATATGCCGAAATCTGTATTTTCGGACCAGACGATGGCTAGTGTTTGAATTTTGACGCCGAACCCGAACCACGGTTATAAATTTTGGAGAAGAATGTTATAAGGGTCTCCCGGTGCTCGATTTCATCTAGACTTTTCAGGAGATTTTTGTATCACCCGACAAAAATTGACCAAAATCCGTATTTTCTTACAAGACGATGTCTAGTGTTTGAAATCTGATGCGGAACCCGAAACACAGTTATAAATTTTGGACAAGAATGCTATAAGGGTATCCTCGTCCTCGATTTCATCTTTTCTTTGCGGGCAATTTTTGTACCACCTGACAAAAATAGACTGAAAATCGTATTTTTGGACCAAACGATTGCTAGTGTGCTAAATACTGGCGTAGAACCCGAAACAAAGTTATAAATTTTGGAGAAGAATGCTATAATGGTCTCCCGGTTTTCGATTTCATCTAGACTTTTCTGGCAATTTTCGTACCACCCGACTAAAAAGGACTGAAATCTGTATTTTCGAAGACGATAGCTAATGTTTCAAAACTAACGTGGAACCCGCAACACTATTTTATTAAATGTTATTATTATCTTCGTTTTATTGTTTTACTTAATAACGAAAATTGTAATAACATATAATACAATTGAACTATTAAATAAATATGTAATTATTACTTTATTTGACAACTCTATTTTATTATGTGTTATTATTATCTTAATAATATAGTTGTACTACATGACGAAGATAATAATAAACATATAATAAATAAAGTTGTCAAATAAAGTACTAATTACATATTTATTTGATAAACTCAATTTGTTTATATGTTATTATTATCTACGTTATGTAGTAAAAACAATAAAACAGAGATAATAATAACATATAATAAAATAGTGTTGTCAAATAAAGTAATAATTGCTTATTTATTGGACAAGTCTATTTTATTAATTATTATTATTATCTTCGTTTTGTATTATGTACTTAATAATGAGGTTAATAATAATAACATATAATAAAATAGAGTTGTCAAATAATTAATTATTTTATATTTATTTGACAACTAAATTTTGTTATATTTTATTATTATCTTTATTATTAAGTATTATAACTAAAAAACAAAGATAATAATAACATATTAATAAAATAGATTTGTGAAATAAAATAATTTTGATATATTTATTTGACAACTCAATTTTGTTATATGTTATTATTATCTTTGTTATTAAGTACAACTACAAAATGAAGATAATAATAACATTTAATAAAGAAGATTAGAATAACATATAATAAGATATTATTTTCAAATAAAGTAATAATTACATCTTTATTTGACAACTATATTTCATTATATGTTATTATTATGATCAATTTGTAGTAGTATTTTGCAACGAAGATAACCCTATATACTATAACCCGAACCTTAAACCTTCAACCATAAACCTTAAACACTAAACCTAAAATCCTGAACCTTAAACTCTAAACCTTAATTCCTAAACGTGATTTCTTAAATCCTAAGCACCCAAATACACTAAACCCTAATAAAATAAAGATGTAATTATTACTTTATTTGACAGCTCTATTTTTTTTATATGTTATTATTATATATTTGTTATAAAGTAAAACTATAAAACGAAGATAATAATAACATAAATTAAATTAGAGTTATCAAATTAAGTAATAATTACATATTTATTTGACAACTCTCTTTTATTATATGTTACGGATTTTAGTCCATTTTTGTCGGGTGGTACGAAAATCGCCCAAAAAGTCCAGATGATAATGAGGAGCAGGAGAGACTTGTAGCATGTTTCTCCTAAATTTATAATTGTGTTTCGATTTAGATTTCAAACACTAGCCATCGTCTGGTCAGAAAATACAAATTTTAGTCCATTTTTGTCATGTGGTACGAAAATCGCCCGAAAAGTCCGGATGAAATCGAGGACCAAAAGACCCTTATAGCATTTGTCTCCTAAATTTGTAATTGTGTGTCGAGCTCGGCGTCATATTTCAAACACTAGCCGTCGTTTGAACCAAAAATACTAATTTCAGTCCATTTTTGTTGTGAAGTACGAAAATCGTCTGAGAAGTCCAAATGAGATCGAGGACTTAAAGACTCTTTTAGAATTCTACTCCAAAATTAATAATGGTGTTTTCGATTCTCCGTCAGATTTCAAAGACTAGCCATGTTCTGGTCCAAAATTACATATTTTTGTCCATTTTTGTCGAGCTTGTACGATAATCGCCCAAGAAGTCCAAATGAAGTCGAGGTTCAGAAGATTCTTATCGAATTCTTTTCCTACAATTAAGATCTTGTTTCGGGTTCCGTGTCAGATTTCAAACACTAGCCATCGTCTGGTACGATTTTTGTTGTTTGGTACGATTTTCAAACCCTAGCAATTAGATTTCAAACCCTAGCAATCAGACTTTCAAACCCTAGCAATCAGACTTTCAAACCCTAGCAATCAGATTTCAAACCCTAAAGACTCTTTTATTAAATAATATTTATTTGTTATTATTATTTTCGTTATTTAGTACAACTACAAAACGAAGATAATAATAACTATAATAAAACAGAGTTGTCAAATAAATATGTAATTATTACTTTATTTGATAACTCTATTTTATTATATGTTATTATTATCTTTGTTATGCAGTCAAACTTTAAAATGAAGATAATAATAACATATAATTAAAAATAATTATCAAATAAATTAATAATTTCATATTTATTTGACAACTCTGTTTTATTATACGTTATTATTATCTTCGTTTTGTAGTTGTACTAAATAATGAAAATAATAATAACATAAAACAAAATTGAGTTGTAAAATTAATATGTAATTATTACTTTATTTGACAACTGTATTTTATTATATGTTATTATTATCTTCTTTATGTAGTAAAACTATAAAAACGAATATAATAATAACATTTAATAAAATAGAGTTGTCAAATAATGTTATAATTAAATAGCATTCTTCTCCTAAATTTATAATTGTGTTTTCGGTCATATTTTGAACATTAGCCATCATTTGGTCTAAAAATACGAATTTCGTTCCATTTTTGTCGGGTGGTACAAAAATTGCCTGAAAAGTCTAGATGAAATCGGGAATTTTCGTACCACCCGATTTCGGTCCATTTTTGTCTGGTGGTACGAAAATCGCCTGAAAAGTCCTAATGAAATCAAGGACTAAGAGATTCTTATAACATTCTTCTCTAAAATTTATTTCGAGGGGTACGAAAGTCGCCCGAAAGTCCAAATGAAATTAAGGACCGGGAGACCATTATAGCATTCTTCCCTAGAATTTATGACTTTTTTTCGGGTTCCGCGCCAGATTTCAAACACTTGCCATCGTCTAGTCCGAAAATACAGATGTTGGTCCATTATCGTCGTTGGGTACGAAAGTTGCCCGAAAAGTCCAAATGAAATCGAGGACCGGTAGACCATTATAGAATTAAATTTATAACTGTGTTTCGGGGCCGCGTTAGATTTGAAACACAATTCATCGTCTTGTTCGAAAATACGGTGGTGGGTGTGTTTCCGGTCCGCGTAAATTTATAACTGTGTTTCGGGTCCGCGTTAAATTTATAACTGTGTTTCGGTTTCGGGAGATTAAATCGAGGACCGGGAGACCATTATAGCATTCTTCTCCAAAATTTATAATTGTGTTTTGGGTTACGCGCCAGATTTCAAACACTAGCCATCATGTGGTCCGAAAATACGATTTTCGGTCTATTTTTGTCGGGTGGTACCAAAATATCCCGAAAAGACCAGATGAAATCTCCTACATTTATAACTCTATTTCGGGTTCTGCGTCAGATTTCAAACACTAACCATTTTTGTTTGGTGGTACGAAAATCACCTGAAAGTCTAGATGAAATCGAGGACAGGGAGACCCTTATAGCATTCTTCTCCAAATTTTATAAATGTGTCTCGGGTTCCGTACTAGATTTCAAACACTAGCCATCGCCTGGTCAGAAAATACTGATTTTGGTCCTTTTTTGTCGAGGGGTACAAAAATCTCACGAAAAGTCCATATGAAATCGAGGACTAGAAGACTCTTATTATAGCATTCTTCTCCTGAATTTATAACTGTGTTTCAGATTCCACGTCTGATGTCAAACATTGGCCATCGTCTGGTCCGAAAATACAGATTTTCGGTCTATTTTTCTCGTGTGGTACAAAAATTGCCCGAAAAGACCAGATGCAATCGAGGACCAGGAAACCCTTATAGCATTCTTCTCCAAAAATTATTATTGTGTTTCGGGTTCCACAGCAGAATTCAAACACCACCCATCATTCGATTTTTGTCTGGTTATACAAAAATCGCTGAAAAATCTAGATGAAATCGAGGACCAGGAGACCCTTATAGCATTCTTCTCCTAAATTTACAAATGGGTTTTAGGGTTCTTTGCTTATATTTCAAACACTAACCATTATTTGGTCCGAAACTACGGACTATGTTCCATTTTTGTTGGGTGGTACAAAAATTGCCCAAAAAGTCCAGATGAAATCGAGTACCGGGAGACCCTTATAGCATTCTTCTCCAAAATTTATAATTGTGTTTTGGGTTCTGCGTCAGATTTCATACACTAGCCTTCTTCTGGTCCGAAAATACAGATTTCGGTCCCTTTTTGTTAGGTGTTACGAAAATCGATCCAAAAGTACAAATGAAATTGAGGACCTGGAAACCCTTATAGCATTCTTCTCCTTAATATATAACCGTGTTTCGGGTTCCGTGTCAGATTTCAAACACTAGCCATCCTCTAGTACGGAAATGCATATTTTTGTCAATTTTTGTTGAGGGGTACGGAACTCCCCGAAAAGTCCATATGAAATCGAGGACCGAGATACCCTTATAGCATTCTTCTTCTAAATTTATAACCGTGTTTCGGGTTCCATGGAAGATTTCAAACACTAGCCATCGTCTTGTTCGAAAATATGGATTTCAATCCCATTTAGTCGGGTAGTTCGAAATTTGCCGGAAATGTCCAGATGAAATCGAGGACCAAGAGACTCTTATAGCATTAGATTTTAAACACTATCCATCGGCTTGTTCGAAGATATGGATTTCGGTCCATTTTTTTCGTGTGTTACAGAAAATACAGATATTGGTCAATAAGTGTCGAGGGGTACGAAAATCGCCCGAAAAGTCCAGATGAAATCGAGGACCGAGAGACCCTTATAGCATTCTTCGTCTAAATTTATAAATGTGTTTCGGGTTCCATGTCAGATTTCAAACACTATTCATCATCTTGTTCGGAAATACGTATATCCGTCCATTTTAGTTGGGTGGCTTGAAAAATGCCCGAAAAGTCCAAATGAAATCGAGGACCGGGATACCCTTATAGCATTCTTCTCCAAAATTTATAACTATTTTTTGGGTTCAACGTCAAATTTGGAACACTAGCCCTCGTTTGGTCTGAAAATACAGATTTTAGTCCATTTTTTTCGGGTGGTACAAAAATTGCCCGAAAAGTACAAATGAAATCGAGGATAGAGAGACCCTTAAACATTCTTCTCCTAAATATATAATAGTTTTTCGGGTTTGAAAATATGGATTTCGGTCCATTTTTTTCGTGTGGTACGAAAATTGCCCGAAAAGTCCAGATGAAATCGAGGATTGAGGGAGCCTTATATCATTCTTCTCATTAATATACAACAGTATTTTGGGTTCCGCGTTAGATTTCAAACACTAGTGATCGTTTAGTCCAAAAATACAGATTTGGGTCAATTTTTGTCGAGGAGTAATAAAATCCCCCAAAAAGTCCATATGAAATCGAGGATCGAGAGACCCTTATAGAATTCTTCTTCTAAATTTATAACTATATTTCGGTTTTCGCGTCAGATTTCAAACACTAGCCATCTACTTGTTCGAAAATACGGATTTCGGTCCATTGTAATCGGGTGGTACGAAATCGCCTGAAATGTCCAAATGAAATTGAGGACCATAAGTCTCTTATAGCATTCTTCTCCTAAATATATAATTGTGTTTCAGGTTCCGCGTCAGATTTCAAATACTATCCATCGTTTTGTTCGAAAATACGGATTTCTTCCATTTTTGTCGAGTGGTACGAAAATCACCCCAAAAGTCCAGATGAAATCAAGGACCGAGAGACCCTTATAGCATTCTTCTTCTAAATTTATAACTGTGATTCGAGTTCCGCATTAGATTTCAAATACTAGCCATCATCTTGTTCGAAAATACGGATATCAGTCCATTTTTGTTGGCTGGTATGAAAATTGCCAGAAATGTCCAGATGTAATCGAGGACTAGGAGACTCTTATAGCATTCTTCTCCTAAATTTACAATTGTGTTTCAGGTTCCGCGTCACATTACTAATACAACCCATCGTCTGGTCTGAAAATACAGATTTCGTCAATTTTTGTCGGGTGGTACGAAAATCACCTGAAAATTCTAGATGAAATCGAGGACCGAGAGACCCTTTTAACATTCTTCTCCTAAATATATAATAGAGTTTCAGGTTCCGCGTCAGATGAAATCGAGGACCTATAGTCCCTTGTAGGATTCTTCTTTTAATTTATAACTATGTTTCGGTTTCCGGATCTGATTTCAAACATTATCCATCGTCTTGTTCGAAAATACGGATTTTGGTCCATTTTTGTCAGGTGGTACAAAAATCGCCGAATAGTCGAGATGAAATCGAGGACCGGGAGACCCTTATAGAATTCTTCTCCTAAATATATAACAGTGTTCCGTATCAGGGATACAAAAATCTCCCGATACAAAAATTCCCAGATGAAATCGGGACCGACAGACCCATTATAGCATTGTTCTTCTAAATTTGTAACTGTGTTGCGGGTTCCATGCATATTTCAAACACTAGCCATCATTTTGTTCAAATACCCGAATATCAGTCCATTTTAGTCGGGTGGTACAAAAATCTCCCAAAATGTCCAGATGAAATCGATGAACAGGAGACTCTTATAGCATTCTTCTCCTAAATTTATAACTATGTTTCGGGTTTCGCGTCAGTTTTAAAACACTATCCATCGTCTTGTTCAAAAATACGGATTTCGGTCCATTTTTGTCGAGTGGTACGAAAATCGCCCCAAAAGTCTAGATGAAATCGAGGACCGAGAGACTGTTATTGCATTCTTCTTCTAAATTTATAATTGTGTTTCGGTTTCCGCATAGATTTTAAACAATAGCTATCATCTTGTTCGAAAATACGGATAGCTGTCCATTTTAGTCGGGTGATACGTAAATCGCCTGAAATGTCCAGATGAAATTGAGGACTAGGAGACTCTTATAGCATTTTTCTCCTAAATTTATAATTGTGTTTCGGGTTCCGCGTCAGTTTTCATGCACTATCCATCGTCTTGTTCGAAAATACGGATTTCGGTCCATTTTTGTCGGGTGGTACTAAAATCACCCCAGAAGTCCAGATGAAATCGTGAATCGAGAGACCCTTATAACATTCTTCTTCTAAATTTATAATTGTGTTTCTGTTTCCACGTCAGATTTCAAACAATAGCCATCATCTTGTTCGAAAATACGGATATCGGTCCATTTTAGTCGGGTGGTAAGAAACTCGCCTGAAATGTCAAGATGAAATCGAAGACCAGGAAACTCTTATAGCATTCTTCTCTAAATTTATAACTGTGTTTCGGCTTCCGCGTAAGTTTTCAAACACTATCCATCGTCTTGTTCGAAAATACGGATTTCAGTCCATTTTTGTTGTGTGATACGAAAATCGCACGAAAAATATAGATAAAATCGAGGACTGAGCGACCTTTATATTATTCTTCTCCTTAATATATAACAGTGTTTCGGATTTCGCGTCAGATTTTAAACACTAACCCTTGTTCGAAAATATAGATTTTGTCAATTTTTGTCGAGGGATGTGAAAATCGCCTAAAAAGCCCAGATGAAATCGAGGATCAAGAGTCCCTTATAGCAACCTACTTCTACATTTATAACTGTGTTTTGGTTTTCGTGTCAAATTTCAAACACTAGCCATCGTCTTGTTCGAAATTACGAATTTTGGTCCATTTTAGTTGGGTGGTACGAAACTCGCCCGAAAAGTTCAGATGAAATCGAGGACCGAGAGACCCTTATAGCATTCTTCTTCTAAATTTATAACTGTGTTTCGAGTTCCGCATCAGATTTCAAAAACAATCCATCATCTTGTTTAAAAAAACGGATATGAATCCATTTTAGTCGGGTAGTACGAAAATCTCCCGAAAATATGTAGCCGAAATCGAGGACCAGAAGTCTCTTTTAGCATTTCTTCTCCTAAATACTGTGTTTTGGGTTCCGCATCACCTGAAGTCCAAACGAAATCGAGCACCAGGAAACCTTATTGCATTCTTCTCCTAAATTTATAACATATTTCGGGTTTCGCGTCCGATTTAAAAAAGTAACCATCGTCTGGTTCGAAAAAACAAATGTCTATCGATTTTTTCGGGTGGTACGAAAATCTCCCGAAAGTCCAGATGAAATTGAAGACGAGAGATTTAACTAAGAAGAATATATAACAGTGTATTTAGGGTTCGCGTCAGATTTCAAACACTAGCCATTGTCTGGTTTGAAAATACAGATTATGGACATTTTTGTCGAGGGGTACGAAACTCGCCTGAAAAAATGGATCGAAATCGGTATGAACCACCTGAATAAATGGATAGAAATCCATATTTTTGATCAAAATGATGGCTAGTGTTTGAAATCTGACGCGGAACCCGAAACACAGTTATAGATTTAAAAGAAGAATGTTATAAGGGTATCCTCGGTCCTCGATTTCATCTGGACTTTTAGTGCGATTTTCGTACCACCGACAAAAATGGACCAAAAAGTATGTATTTTCGGGACCAGACGATGGCTAGTGTTTTAGGAGAAGAATGCTATGAGGTTATCTCGGTCCTCGATTTCATCTAGACTTTTCGGGTGATATTCGTACCACCCGACAAAAAAGGACCTAAATCTGTATAAAAAGGACCAAAAAAGGAGAAGATGGCTAGTGTTTGAAATTTGACGAGGAACCCAAAACACAGTTATAAATTTTGGAGAAGAATCCAATAACGTTTTCCCAGTCCTCGATTTCATCTGGACTTTTCAAGCAATTTTCGTACCACCAAACTAAAATGGGCTGAAATCCGTATTTTCGAACAAGACGATGGCTAGTTTTTGAAATCTGACGCGGAACCCGAAACACAATTATAAATTTAGGAGAAAATGCTATAAGAGTCTTCTGGTCCTCGATTTTATCAAGACATTTCGGGCAATTTTCTTGCCACTCGACTAAAATGGACCGATATACGTATTTTCAAACAAGATGATGAATAGTGTTTGAAATCTGACGTGGAACATGACACACATTTATAAATTTCGAAGAAGAATGCTATAATGGTCTCTCGGCCCTCGATTTCATCTAGACTTTTCAGGCGATTTTCATACCCCTCGACATAAATGGACCAATATCTGTATTTTCTGACCAGACAATGGCTAATGTTTGAAATCTGAGACGAAACTTGAAACACTATTATATATTTAGGAGAAGAATGCTATAAGGGTCTCCCTGTCCTCAATTTTAACAAGGGACTTTTCAGGCGATTTTCGTACCACAAGACAAAAATGGACCGAAATCCGTATTTTCGAACAAGACGATGGATAGTGTTTGAAATCTAATGCGGAACCCGAAATACAGTTATAAATTTCGGAGAAGAATGCTATAAGAGTCTCTTGGTCCTCGATTTCATCTGGACATTTCGGGCAATTTTTGAACCACCCGACTAAATTAAACCCAAATCCGTATTTTCGAACAAGAAGATGGCTAGTGTTTGAAATCCGAATCGGAGCCTATACACAATTATAAATTTAGGAGAAGAATGCTATAAGAGTCTCCTGGTCCTCGATTTTACCTGGACTTTTCAGGCGATTTTCTTACCCCTAAACAAAAAAGGACCAAAATCTATATTTTCAGACCAGACGATGGCAAGTTTTGGAAATCTGGCGCAGAACCTAAAAACCAGTAATAAATTTTGGAGAAGAATTCTATCAGGGTCTCCCGGTCCTCGATTTCATCTAGACTTTTCGGGTGTTTTACGTATCACCAGACAAAAAATGGACCGGAATTTGTATTTTCGAACAAAGACAATTTAGGAGAAGAATGCTATAAAGGTCTCCTAGTCCTCGATTTCATCTAGTCTTTTTGGGAGATTTTCGTACCCCCCAAAAAAATGGACCGAAATTCGTCTTTTCGAACTTGACGATGGCTATTGTTTGAAATCTGGCGCGAAACCTAAACACATTTATAAATTCGGGAAAAGAATGCTATAAGGGTCTCTCGGTCCTCAATTTCATCTGGTCTTTTCGGGATATTTTCATATCCCTCGACAAAAATGGACTAAAGTCTGTATTTTCGGACCAGACTTTGGCTAGTGGTTGAAATCTAGTGCGGAACTCCGAACACAGTTATAAATTTTGGAGAAGAATGCTACAAGGGTCTCCCGGTCCTTGATTTCATCTGGACTTTTCGGGCAATTATCATCAACCGAAATCCATATTTTCTAAAAAGATTATGGCTAGTGTTTGAAATCTGACGTGGAACCCGAAACACAGTTTAAAAAATTGGAGAAGAATGATATAAGGGTCTCCCGGTCCTCGATTTCATCTGGACTTTTCAGGCGATTTTCGTACCACCCGATTTAAAATGGACCGAAATCCGTATTTTTGAATAAGAAGATTGTTAGTGTTTCGAAATCTGACGCAGAACTCGAAACACAGTTATAATTTAGAAAGAGTAATGCTTTAAGGGTTTCCCGGTCCTCAATTTTCATCTGGACCTTTCGGGAAATTTCCATACCACTAGACAAAAATTGATTGAAATCCGTATTTTCGGACTAGACGATGGCTAGTGTTTGAAATTTGACACGGAACCCGTAATATAGTTATAAAATTTAGAAGAAGAATGCTATAAGGGTCTCTCGGTCGTCGATTTCATCTGGACGTTTCGGGCGATTTTTGTACCCCTCGACATGGACCAAAATGGACCAGACGATGGCTAGTGTTTGAAATCTAATGATCAAGGCAATCAAGGCCTCCCGTCCTTGGTTTCATCTGGACTCGACGATCGGGTGATTTTCGTACCACCCAACGAAAATGACCGAAATCCGTATTTTGGAACGACGATTATTGCTAGTGTGTTGAAATCTGACACAGGATCCCGAAACATCAGTTCGGGATAAATTTAGGAGAAAAATCCTATAAGAGTCTCCCGGTCCTCGATTTCAACTGGACTTTTCGGGCAATTTTCATACCAGCCGACAAAAATGGACTGAAATCCATATTTTCAAACAAGATAATTGCTAGTGTTTTAAATCTAAGGCAGACCTCGAAACTCAGTCATAAATTTAGGAGAACAATGCTGTAATGGTCACTTGGTCCTCGTTTTCATCTGGTCTTTTCGGGCGATTTTCATACCACACGACAAAATTGGACCGAAATTCGTATTTTCGAACTAGACAATGGCTAGTGTTTGAAATTTTACATGAAACCTGAAATACAATTATAAATAAATTTAGAAGAAAAATTCAAATAAGGGTCTCTCGGTGTCGATTTCATTTAGACTTTTGGGGCGATTTTCGTACCCCTCGACAAAAATGGACAAGAATGCTATAAGGGTCTCCTGGTCCTCGATTTCATCGGGTATTTTCGGGTGATTTTCATATCACCCGATTAAAATGGACCGAAATTTGTATTTTTGAACAAAACAATGGCTAGTGTTTTGAAATCCGACACGGAACTCAAAACACAGTTATAAATTTAGGAGAAGAATACTATAAGGGTGCCTCGGTCCAAATGATGGCAAGTGTTTGAAATCTGGCGCTGAACCTAAAAACCAATAATTAATTTTGGAGAAGAATGCTATAATGGCCTCACGGTTTTCGATTTCATTTGGATTTTTTCGGGAGACTTTTGTACCCCTCAAAAAAAATGGACCAACATCTGTATTTTCGGACTAACGATGACTAGTGTTTGAAATCTGGCACGGAACCTGAAACAATTATAAATTTTAGAGAAGAATGCTATAAGAGTCTCTCAGTCCTGGATTTAATCGGGACTTTTCAGGCGATTTTCGTACCACTTGACAAAGAAGGATTGAAATCCGTATTTTCGAAGTAGACAATTGCTAGTGTTTGAAATCTGAGGCGGAACCCGAAACTAAGTTATAAATTTAGGAGAAGAATTCTATAAGGGTTTCTTGGTCCTCGATTTCATTTGGTCTTTTAGGGAGATTTTTGTACCTCCCGACAAAAAATGGACCGAAATTCTTATTTTGCAGACAGACAATCGCTAGTGTTTGAAATTAGCGCGAAACATGAAACACATTTATAAATATTTTAGAAGAATGATATAAGGGTCTCCCGGTCGTAGATTTCATCTGGACATTTCAGGCGATTTTCGTACCACCCCACTAAAATGGAATGGAATTCGTATTTTCGAACAAAACGATGGCTAGTGTTTGAAATTTGACACGGAACCAGAAAACACAGTTATAAATTTAAAAGAAGAATGCTATAAGGGTCTCTCGGTCCTAGATTTCATCTACACTTTTCGAGCGATTTTCGACTAAAATGGACCGAAATTCGTATTTTTGAACAAAACGATGGTTAGTGTTTGAAATCTGGCGCGAAACCCAAAACACAGTTATAAACTTTGGAGAAGAATGCTATAAGGGTTTCCCGATCTTCGATTTCATCTGGACGTTTAGGGCGATTTTCATACCACCTAACTAAAATGGACCGAAATTCGTATTTTCGAACAAGAATACGACTAGTGTTTGAAATCTAACGCGGAACCTGAAACACAATTATAAATTTAGAAGAAGAATGCTATAAGGTTCCACCCGGTCATCGATTTCATATGGACCAAAGTTCGTACCAGCAAACAAAAATGGACCAAAACTCGTAAATTCGAACCAGATGATGACTAATGTTATACGGGTCTCCTGGTTAGTATTTGAAATCTTTCGTGGAATCTAAAACACAATTATAAATTTTGGAGAGGAATGCTATAAAGGTTTCCCGGTCCATGATTTCATCTGGACTTTTTGGACGATTTTCGTACCACCCTACTAAAATGAACCAAAATTTGTATTTTCGAACAAAACGATGGTTTGTGTTTGAAATCTGACACGGAACTCGGAACACAGTTATAAATTTTGAAGAAGAATGCTATAAGGGTCTCTCGGGTCCTCGATTTCATCTGGACTTTGCAGGCTATTTTCTTACCCTTCGACAAAAAAGGATCGAAATCTATATTTTTCGACCAAACGATGGCAAGTGTTAGAAATCTGGCGCGGAACCTAAAAACCAGTAATTAATTCTGGAGAAGTAAGCTATCATGGTCTCACGGTCCTCGATTTCATTTGGACTTTTCAGGAGACTTTCGTACCCCTCAACAAAAATGGACCAACATCTGTATTTTCGGACCAGACGATGACTAGTGTTTCAACTCTAGCGCGGAACCTGAAACATGGTTATAAATTTTAGAGAAGAATGTTATAAGAGTCTCTCAGTCCTCGGTTTAATCGGGACTTTTCAGGCATTTTTCGTACCACTTGACAAAAATGGACCGAAATAAGGTGGTACGAAAATCCTCGATATCATCTATACTTTTCAGGCAATTTTTTGTACCACCCAACAAAAATGGAACGAAATTCGTATTTTTAGACCAAAAATGATGGTAATGTTCAAAATATGACCCGAAACACAATTTATAAATTTAGGAGAAGAATGCTTTTTAGTTATTACATTATTTAACAACTCTATTTTATTAAATGTTATGATTATATTCGTTATATAGTTTTACTACATAACGAGAGATAATAATAACATATAATAAAATTGAGTTGTCAAATAAAGTAATAATTACATATTAATTTTACAACTCATTTTTTTTATATGTTATTATTATTTTCGTTATTTAGTACAACTACAAAACGAAGATAATAATAACGTAAAATAAAACAAAGTTGTCAAATAAATATGTAATTATTAATTTATTTGATAAATTTTATTTTATTACATATTATTATTATCTTCATTTTAAGGTTTGACTGCATAACGAAGATAGTAATATTATTTACAGTTGTCAAATAAATATGTAATTATTACTTTATTTGACAACTCTAATTTATTATATGTTATTATTTTCTTTATTTTATAGTTTTCTTGATAACAAAGATAATAATAACATATAATAAAATAGAGTTGTCAAATAATGTAATAATTAACATATTTATATGACAACTCTATTTTATTTTATGTTATTATTATCTTCGTTTCAGATTCCGCGTCTGATTTCAAACACCAGTCATCGTTTTGTTCGAAAATACGGCTTTCGGTCCATTTTAGTCGGGTGGTACAAAAATCGCTCGAAGACCGAGAGACCGTAATAGCATTCTTCCTCAAAATTTATAACTTTGTTTCGGGTTCCGAGCTAGATTTCAAACACTAGCCATCTTCTTGTACGAAAATACCCCGAAAAGTCTAGATGAAATCGAGGACCAGGAGACTCTTATAGCATTTTTCTCCTAAATTTATAAATCTGATTCGGGTTCCGCGTCAGATTTCGAACACTATCCATTGCTTGTTCGAAAATATGAATTTCGGTCCATTTTTGTCATGTGTACGAGAGACCCTTATAGCATTCTTCTCCAAAATTTATAACTGAGTTTCGGGTTCCGTGTCAGTTTCCAAACACCAACCATCATTTTGTTCGAAAATATAGATTTTGGTCCATTTTAGTCAGGTGGTACGAAAATCGTCCAAAAAATCTAGATGAAATCCAGGACCTGGAGACGCTTATAGCATACTTCTCCAAAATTTATAATTGTGTTTCGGGTTCCGCGCAAGATTTAAACACTAACCATTGTTTTGTTTGAAGATACGAATTTCGGTCTGTTTTAGTCAGGTGGTACGAAAATTGCCGAAAAAAGTCCAGATGAAATCGAGGACTATGAGACCCTTATAGCATTCTTCTCCAAAATTTATATCTGTTTTTCGGGCTCCGTTCCATATTTTAAATCAATAGCCATCGTCTGGTCTGAAAATACGAATTTCTGTTCATTTTTGTTGGGTGGTACGTAAATCGCCTAAAAAGTTCAGATGAAATCGAGGATAGGGAGACCCTTATAGCATTCTTTTAGTTAGGTGGTATGAAAACCGCCCAAAAAGTTCAAATGAAATTGATGACCGGGAGACCCTTATAGCATTCTTCTCCAAAATTTTATAACTATGTTTCGGGTTCCATGCTAGATTTCAAACACTAACCAACGTCTTGTTCGAAAATACAAATTTTGGTCTATTTTAGTCTGATGGTACCAAAATCGCTCGAGAAGACCAGATGAAAAATCTAGGACCGGGAAACCCTAGTAGGATTCTTATCCAAAATTTATAACTGTGCATCGGTTTCCGCTTCATATTTCAAAACACTAGCCATTTTTTTGGTGCGAAAATACATATTTCGGTCCAATTTTGTCGGGTGGTTCGAAAATCCCCCGAAAAGCCCAGATGAAATCGAGGACCAGGAGACCCTTACATCATTCTTCTCCTAAAATTTATAGCATTCTTCTCCGAAAATTGCCCGAAAAGTCTAGATAAAATTGAGGACCGAGAAACCCTTATAGAATTCTTCTCCTAAATTTATAACATTATTTCAGGTTCCTCGTCAAATTTCAAACACTCTCTCTCTTCTAGTCCGAAAATATAGATTTCGGTCCATTTTTGTCGGGTATTACAAATACGATACAAAAGTCCAAATGAATCGAGGACTGGGAAACCCTTATAGCATTCTTCTCCCTTAATATATCACTGTGTTTTGGGATCCGCGTTAGACTTCAAACACTAGCCATCGTCTGGTCCGAAAATACATATTTTGGTCAATGTTTGTCGAGGGGTTCGAAACTCTCCCGAAAAGTCTAGATGAAATCGAGGACCGAGAGTCCCTTATATTCTTCTTCTAATTCAAAATTGTGTTTCGGGTTCCGCTTCAGATTTCAAACACTAGCCATCATCTTGTTCGAAAATACGGATTTCGGTCCAATTTAGTCGGGTTGCACGAAAATCGCCCGAAATGTCCAGATGAAATCGAGGACCAGGAGACTCTTATACCATTGTTCTCCTAAATTTATAACTGTGTTTCATGTTCCGCGTCAGATTTCGAACACTATCCATCGTCTTGTTCGAAAATACGGATTTCGGTCCAATTTAGTCGGGTTGCACGAAAATCGCCCGAAATGTCCAGATGAAATCGAGGACCAGGAGACTCTTATAGCATTGTTCTCCTAAATTTATAACTGTGTTTCATGTTCCGCGTTAGATTTCGAACACTATCCATCGTCTTGTTCGAAAATATGGATTTCGGTCCATTTTTGTCGTGTGGTACGAAAATCGCCCGAAAAGTCCATATGAAATCGAGGGACGAAAGACCCTTAGAGCATTCTTCTTCTAAATTTATAAATGTGGTTCGGGTTGCACGTCAGATTTCAAACACTAACCATCATCTTGTTTGAAAATACGTATGTCGGTCCATTTTTGTTGGGTAATAAAAAAATCGGCCGAAAAGTCTAGATGAAATCGAGGACTGAGAGACCCTTACAGCTTTCTTCTCTTAAATATATAAAAGGAATTTCACGTTATGCGTCAGATTTCAATCACTAGATATCGTCTTGTTCCAATATACGGATATCGGTCCATTTTTGTCGTGTGGAACGAAAATAGCCCGAAAAGTTCAGACGAAATCGAGGACCGAGCGACCTTTATATCATTCTTCTCCTTAATATATAACAGTGTTTCGGGTTCCGCGTTAGATTTCAAACACTAGTAATCGTCTAGTCCGAAAATAGAGATTTTTGTCAATGTTTGTCCAGCGTTATGAAAATCTCCCAAAAAGTCCAGATGAAATCGATGACCGAGAGACATTTATAGCATTCTTCTTCTAAATTTATGACTGTATTTCGGTCTCCGCGTCAAATTTCAAACACTAGCCATCGTCTTGTTCGAAAATACGAATTTCAGTCCATATTAGTCGGGTGCTACGAAAATCGCCTAAAATGTCCAGATGAAATCGAGGACAGGGAGACCCATACATAATTCCTCTCCTAAATATATAATAGTGTATCAGGTTCCATATCAGTTTTCAAACACTAGCCATTGTTTGGTCCGAAAATACAGATTTAGGTCCATTTTTGGTAGAGGGTTGTACGAAAATCGCCCGAAAAGTCTAGATGAAATCGAGAAGTGAGAGACCCTTTAACATTCTTCTCCTAAATATATAATAGTGTTTCAGGTTTCGCTTGAGATTTCAAACACTATCCATCGTCTGATTTGAAAATATAGACTTCGGTCAATTTTATTGAGTAGTACGAAAATTGCCAAAAAGTCCAGATGAAATCGAGGACCGAGAGACCCTTATAGCATTCTTCTCCTAAATATATAAAAGTGGTTTGGGTTCCTCGTTAGATTTCAAACACTAGCCATCATCTAGTCCAAAAATATGGATTTAGATCCATTTTAGTCATGTGGTACGAAAATAAGCCGAAATGTCCAGATGAAATCGAGGACCAGGAGACACTAATAGCATTCTTCTCCTAAATTTATAATTGTGTTTCGGGTTCCGCATCAGTTTTCAAACACTATCCATCGTCTTGTTGGAAAATAGCATTCTTCTCCTGGTCCTCAATTTCATCTGGTCAGTTTGGACGATTTTCGTTCCACCTGACTAAAATGGACCGATATCCGTATTTTCGAACAAGATGATGGCTATTATTTGAAATCTAACGCGGAAACCAAAACATTATTATAAATTTAGAAGAAGAATGCTATAAGGGTCTCTCGTTCCTCGATTTCATCTGGACTTTTGGGCGATTCTCGTACCACCCGACAAAAATGGATTGAAATCCATATTTTTGAACAAGACGATGGATAGTGTTTGAAAACTGATGCATAACCCAAAATACAATTATAATTTTAGGAGAAGAATGCTATAAGAGTCTCCTGGTCCTCGATTTCATCTGAACTTTTTGGGGCTATTTTCGTTACCACCCGACTAAAATGGACAGAAACTAGTGTTTTTGAACAAGAAGATGGCTATTGTTTGAAATCAGACGCGGAAACCAAAACACAGTTATAAATTTAGAAGAAGAATGTTATAAGGGACTCTCAGTCCTCGGTTTCATCGGGACTTTTCGAGCGAGTTTCGTACCCTTCGTGAAAAAATGGACAAAAATCTATATTTTGTAATGATTATGCCTAGTGTTTGAAATCTAACGTGGTACCCGAAACACTGTTTATATTTAGGAGAAGAGTGCTATACGGGTCTCTCGGTCCTCGATTTCATCTGGACTTTTCGGCGATTTTCGTACTACCTGACAAAAATACACTGAAATCTATATTTTCGAACAAGACGATGGCTAGTGTTTAAAATCTGATGCAGAACCAGAAACACATTTATAAATATAGGAGAAGACTGCTATAAGAGTCTCTTGATCCTCGATTTCATCTAGCCATTTCCTGCTTTTTTCGTAACACCTAACTAAAATGGATCGATATCCGTGTTTTTGAACAAAATGATGGCTAGTGTTTAAAATCTGATGCGGAACCCGATACATCAGGTATTTTCGGGCAATTTCCGTATACCTCTACAAAAATGGACCAAAATCTATATTTTTGGAACAGACGATGGCAAGTGTTTGAAATCTAATGTGAAACCCGAAACACTGTTATATATTTAGGAGAAGAATTCTATAAGGGTGTCCCAGTCCTCGATTTCATCTGGACTTTTAGGGGCAATTTTTGTACCACCCGACAAAAAAACTGAATCCCTATTTTCGAACAAGACGATGGATAGTGTTTGAAATCTGACGTCGAACCCGAAACATAGTTATAAATTAGGAGAAGAATGTTATAAGAGTCTCCTTGTCCTCGATTTCATTTGGACATTTCAAGCAATTTTTGTACCACCCGACTAAAATGGATCGAAAATCGTATTTTCGAAAAAGATAATGGCTAGTGTTTGAAATTTGACGCAGAAACCGAAACACAATTATAATTTAGAAGAAGAATGTTATAAGGGACCCTCGGTCCTCGATTTCATCTAAAATTTTCGGGAGAGTTTCGTACCCCTCGAAAAAAATGGACCAAAATCTTTATTTTCAAACCAGACGTTGGCTAGTGTTTGAAATCTGACTAGGAAACAGAAACACAGTTATAGTTTTTGAGAAGAATGCTATAAGTGTCACCCGGTCCTTGATTTTATTTGGACTTTTAGGGCGATTTTCATACCACCCAACAAAAATATACCGAAATTTGTATTTTCGAACTTGACGATTGCTAGTGTTTAAAATTTGACGCGGAACCCGAAACACTGTTATGATATAAGGGTCGCCAGGTCCTCAATTTCATCTGGACCTTTCCGGCAATTTTTGCACCACAAGACTAAAATGGATCGAAATCCGTATTTTCGAACAAGACAATGTCTAGTGTTTGAAATCTGACGCGGAAACCGAAACGCAATTGTAAATTTAGGAGAAAAATGTTATAAGAGTCTTCTGGTCCTTTATTTCATCTGGACATTTAGGGCAATTTTCGTGCCACCCGGCTAAAATAGAATGATATACGTATTTTCGAACAAGATGATGGCTAGTGTTTGAAATCTGACGCGGAACTTGAAACACATTTATAAACTTAGAAGAAGAATGCTATAAGGGTCTCGCGGTCCTCGATTTTATATGGAATTTTCTGGCGATTTTCGTACCCCTCAATAAAAATGGACCAATATCTGTATTTTCTTACCAGACTATGGCTAGTGTTTGAAATCTGACGCGGAACCTGAAACACAGTTATTTATTTAGGAGAAGAATGCTATAAGGGTCTCTCGGTCCTCGATTTCATCCGAACTTTTAGGGCGATTTTCGTACCATACGACAAAAATGGACCGAAATCCATATTTTCAAACAAGAAGATGGATAGTATTTGAAATATGACGCGAAACTTGAAATACAATTAAAATTTAGGAGAATAATGTTATAAGAGTCTCTCGGTCCTCGATTTCATCTGGACTTTTTCGACGATTTTTGTACCCCTCGTTAAAAATGGACCAATATATATATTTTCCGACCAGAAGAGGACTAGTGTTTGAAATTTGATGTGGAACGTGAAATACTGTTAAATATTTAGGAGAAGAATGCTATAAGGGTTTTCTGGTTCTCGATTTTTTGTACCACCCGACAAAAATGGAAAGAAATCTATATTCCTCGAAGAAGAATTCTATAAGGGTCTCCTGGTCCTCGATTTCATCTGGTATTTTCAGGTGATTTTCGTACCACCCAACTAAAATGGACCGAAATTCATATTTTTGAACAAAACAATGGCTAGTGTTTGAAATCCGACACGGAACTTGGAACACAGTTATAAATTTAGGAGAAGAATGTTGTAAGGGTCTCTCGGACCTCGATTTCATCTAGACTTTTCAGGCAATTTTCTTACCCCTTAACAAAAAGGACCAAAATCTATATATTCAGACCAGATGACGACAAATGTTTGAAATATGGCGCTGAATCTAAAAACCATTAATAAATTTTGGAGAAGAATGCTATTAGGGTTTCCAGGTCCTCGATTTAATCTGGACTTTTCGGGTGATTTTCGTTCCACCCGAAAAAAAATGGACCAAAATCTGTAATTTCGAACAAGTTAATTGCTAGTGTTTGAAATCTGACGTGGAACCCAAATTTGAATTATTTATTTAGGAGAAGAAGTCTATAATGGTCTCTCGGTCCTCGATTTCATCTGGACGTTTCAGGCGATTTTCGTACACCTCGACAAAAATGGAACGAAATCTGTATTTTTGGATCACACGATGGCAAGTGTTTGATATCTGACGCGGAACCCGAAACACTGTTATATATTTTAGGAGAAGAATGCTTTAAGGATCTCCAGGTCCTCGATTTCATCTGAACTTTTCGAGTGATTTTCGAGCCACCCGACTAAAATGGACCGAAATCTGTATTTTCAAACAAGACGATGGCTTGTGTTTGTATTCTGACCCAGAACCCGTTACACATTTATAAATTGAGATAAAGAATGTTTTAAGGATCTCTCGGACCTCGATTTCTTCTGGACTTTTCGCACAATATCCGTACCCTTTCGAAAAAAAAATGGACCAAAATCTGTATTTTCATACCAGAGGATGGCTAGTGTTTGAAATCTGACCCGAAATGAGAAACATTGTTATAATTTAGGAGAAGAATGCTATAAGGGTTACCTGGTCCTCGATTTCATCTGGACTTTCCGGACAATTTTCGTACACCCCGACAAAAATGGACCAAAATCCGTAATTTCCAACAAGACGAGGGCTAGTGTTTGAAATTTGACGCGGAACCCAAATCACGTTTATAAATTTTGGAGAAGAATGCTATAAGGGTCTCCCGGTACTTTTTAGGCGATTTTCGTACCTCCCGACAAATATGGATCGAAATTCGTATTTTCGTATCAGACAATGCTTAGTGTTTGAAAAATCTGAATGCAGAACCCTAAACTCAGTTATAAATTTAGGAGAAAAATGCTTACAAAGAATCTTCTTCTCCTTGATTTCTTCTCACCTCGACAAAATGGACCAAATCTGTATTTTCAGACCTAGACGATAGCTAGTGTTTGATATCTTTTCTTCCGCGGAACCTGAAACACATTTATAAATTTTGGAGTAGAATGATTTTAAGGGTTTCCCGAGTCCTCGACTTCAATTGGACTTTTCAGGTGATTTCATTACAACCGACAAAATGACCGAATCAGTATTTCCGGAACATACGAGGGCTTAGTGTTTGAATTTGACACAGATTACGAAACACAATTATAAATTTGGAGAAGAATCCTATATGGGTCTCCCGGTCCTCGATTTTTTGGACTTTTCAGGGGATTTTCATACTACCCGACAAAAATGGACCAAAATAAGTATTTCTGGACCAGACGAGGGCTAGTGTTTGTAATTGGACGCGGAACCTTAAAAATAGTTATAGCTCTTGGAGAAGAATGCTATAAGGGTGTCCTGGTCCTCGATTTCATCTGGACTTTTTGGGCGATTTTCGTACCACCCGACTAAAATGGATTGAAATCCGTATTTTTGGACCAGACGATGGCTAGTGTTTGAAATCCGACACGGAACTCGGAACACAGTTATAAATTTAGGAGAAGAATGCTATAAAGGTCTCTTGGTCGTCAATTTTATCTGGACTTTTCGGGCGATTTTCGTACCCCTCGACAAAAATGGACCAAAATCTATATATTCGGACCAGACGATGGCTAGTGTTTGAAATCTGGTGCGGAACCTATAAACCAGTAATAAATTTTGGAGAAGAATGCTATAAGGGTCTCCAGGTCCTCGATTTCATCTGGGCTTTTAAGGCGTTTTTCATACCACCCGACAAAAATGAACCGAAATCAGTATTTTCGAACAAGACAATTCCTAGTGTTTGAAATCGGAGGCTGAACCCAAAACTCAGTTATAAATTTAGGAAAAGAATGCTATAAGCGTCTCCTGGTCCTCGATTTCACCTGGTCTTTTTGGGCGATTTT
>PGWS01037200.1:0-26543 GCA_002896235.1 Cicer reticulatum | reverse complement strand
AGCCATCGTCTAGTCCGAAAATACAGATTTTCGTCCATTTTTGTCGAGGGGTACGAAAATTGCCCTAAAAGTCCAGATGAAATAGAGGACTGTGAGACCCTCATACCATTCTTCATCTAAATTTTTATCTGTGTATCGGGTTCTGCGTCAGATTTAAAACACTAACCATCGTTTTGTTTGAAAATACAAATTTTGGTTTATTTTAGTAGGGTGGTACGAAAACCGTCCAAAAAGTCCCGATCAAATCGAGGACCGGAAGACCTTTATAGCATTCTTTGACAAAATTTATAATTGTGTTTCAAGTTTCGCGACATATTTCAATCACTAACCATCGTTTTGTTCGAAAATACGAATTTCGGTCCATTTTAGTCGTGTGGCACAAAAATCGCCCAAAAAGACTAGAGGATATCGAGGATCAGGAGACCCTTATAGCATTCTTCTCCAAAATTTATAACTGTTTTTCGGGCTTCGCGCCTGATTTTAAACACTAGCCATCGTCTGGTCTGAAAATACGAATTTCGGTCCATTTTAGTTAGGTGGTATGAAAATCGCCCAAAAAGTCCAAATGAAATCGAAGACCGGGAGACCCTTATAGCATTCTTCTCCAAAATTTATAATTGTGTTTTGGGTTCCGCGCCAAATTTCAAACACTAATCGTCGTTTTGTTTAAATATACGAATTTCGGTCCTTTTAAGTCGGGTGGTACGAAAATCGCTCGAAAAGTCCTAATGAAATCTATGACCGAGAGACCTTTATAGCATTCTTCTTCTAAATTTTTATCTGTGTTTCGGGTTCCGCGTTAGATTTCAAACACTAGCCATCGTTTTGTTCAAAAATAAGAATTTCGGTCCAGTTTAGTCAGGTGGCACGAAAATCGCGCGAAAAGTCCAAATTAAAATCAATGACTGGGAAATCCTAGTAGCATTCTTCTCCAAAATTTTTAACTGTGCTTCGGGTTCCGCGTCATATTTCAAACACTAGCCATCATTTGGTCCGAAAATACGGATTTCGGTCCAGTTATGTCGAGTGGTACGAAAATCCCCCAAAAAGTCCAGAAGAAATCGAGGATTGGGAGACCCTTACAACGTTCTTCTACTAAATTTAAGTCGGATGGTACGAAAGTCGCCCGAAAAGTCCAGAAGAAATCTAGGACTTGGAGACCCTTATAGTATTCTTCTCCAAAATTTATAAATGTGTTTCGAGTTCCGCACTAGATTTCAAACACTAGCCAAAGTCTTGTCTGAAAATACAGATTTTAGTTAATTATAGTTGATTTTTGTCGAGGGATACGAAAATCGCCCGAAAGGTCCAGATGAAATCGAGGACCAAGAGACCCTTATAGCATTCTTCTCAAACATTTATAACTGTGATTCGGGTTTCACGCCAGATTTTCAAACACTAGCCTCGTCTGGTCTGAAAATAACGAATTTCGGCCCATTTTTCGTTCCGGTTTTATCGAAAATTGCCCGAAAAGAACCAAATGAATCGAGGACAGGAGACCCTTATAGCATCTTCTCCTAAATATACAATTGTTTGTCGAAAATACGAATTTCGGCCCATTTTTGTCGTGTTGTACGAAAATTGCCCGAAAAGACCAAATGAAATCGAGGACCAGGAGACCCTTATAGCATTCTTCTCCTAATATTATAACTGAGTTTCGGGTTCCGCCTCAGATTTGAAACACTAACAATTTTCTTGTTCGAAAATACGAATTTCTGTCCATTTTTTGTCGGGTGGTAAAAAAATCACCCAGAAAGTCCAGATGAAACCAAGGATTGGGAGACCCTTATAGCATTCTTCTCCTAAATATATAACAATGTTTTGGATTCCGGGTGTGATTTCAAACACTAGCCATTGTCTGGTCTAAAAATAGATATTTTGGTCCATTTTTGTCGAGGGGTATAAAAATCGCCCGAAAAGTCCAGATGAAATCGACGATCGCGAAACCCTTATAGCATTCTTCTTCTAAATTAATAACTGTATTTCGGGTTTCGGGTTAAATTTCAAACACCAGCCCTCGTCTGCTATTGAAATACTGTTTTCGGTCCATTTTTGCCGGGTGGTATGAAAATCGCACGAAAAGTCTAGATTAAATCGAGGACCTGGAGACCCTCATAGCATTCTTCTCCAAAATTTATAACTGTGTTTGGGGTTCTATGTCAAATTTCAAACATTAACCCTTGTTTGTTTTGAGGAAAAGTCCAGATTAAATCGGGGACTGGAAAACCCTTATAGCATTCTTATCCAAAATTTATAACTGTGTTTCGGGTTCCGCATCACATTTCAAACACCAGTTATCGTCTGGTCTTAAAATGCAGATTCTGGTCCATTTTTGTCGAGGGGTGCGAAAATCGCCCAAAAAGTCCAGATGAAATCGAGGAGAAGATGATTCTTGTAGCATTCTTCTAGTAAATTTATAACTGAGGTTCGGGTTCTTCGTAAAAAGTCCGAAAATACGAATTTCGGTCCTTATTTGTTGAGTGGCACTGAAATCGCCTACAAAGTCATGATGAAATCGAGGACCAAGAGACCCTTAAAAACATTCTTCCCAAATTATAATTGTGTATCGGTTCGAGTCAAATTTCAAACCTATCCCTCGTAATGGGTCAAAAAATACAGATTTTTCGGTCATCTTTTTGTTCAGTGGTACGAAAATCGCTCGAAAAGTCCGGATGAAATCGAGGACTAGAAGATTCTTATAGCATTCTTCTCCTAAATTTATAAATGTATATCGGGTTCTGCGTCAGATTTCAAACACTCGCCAACGTCTTGTTGGAAATTACGGATTTCTGTCCATTTTTGTCGGGTGTACGAAAATCGCCCGAAAAGTCCAAATGAAATCGAGGACCGGGTGACCCTTATAGCATTCTTCTCCTAAACATATAACAATGTTTCTCATTTTGGTTTAGATTTCAAACACTAGCCATTGTCTTGTCTTAAAATACAAATTTTGGTCCATTTTTGTCGAGGGGTACGAAAATTGCCCGAAAAGTCTAGATGAAATTGAGGGCAGAGAGACGCTTATAACATTCTTCATTTATATTTATATTTGTGAATCGGGTTCTGCGTCAGAATACAAACACAAGCCATCGTCTTGTTCGAAAATACGGATTTCTACCCATTTTAGTCGGGTGGGACGAAAATCGCCCTTAAAATTCCAGATGAAATCGAAGACCTGAAGAACATTAAAGCATTCTTCTCGTAAATATATAACAGTGTTTCAGGTTCTGCGTCAAATATCAAACACTAACAATCGTCTTGTTCGAAAATACAGATTTCAGTCCATTTTAATCGGGTGGTACGATAATCGCCCGAAAAGTCCAGATGAAATCTAGGACCGGGAGACCCGTATATCATTCTCCTCCAAAATTTACAACTGTGTTTCGGGTTCCACGTCAGGTTTCAAACACTAGCCATAGTCTTTTTCGAAAATATGGATTTCGGTCCATTTTAGTCAGATCGTATGAAAATTGCCCAAAAAGTCCAAATGAAATCGAGGACAGGGAGACCCTTGTAGCATTCTTCTCCAAATTTTATAACTGTGTTTTGAGTTCCACGCTAGATATCGAACACTAGCCAATGTGTGGTCCGAAAATACAGATTTTAGTCCATTTTTGTCGAATGGTACGAAAATCGCCCAAAAAGTCCAGATGAAATCGAGTACCGAGAGACCCTTATAGCATTCTTCTCCAAAAATTATATCTGTGTTCGGGTTCAACGCTAGATTTCAAATACTAGCCATTTTTGTCGAATGGTACGAAAAATCCGCCCAAAAAGACCAATTGAAATCGAGGACCAGAGAAGACTCTTATAGCATTCTTCTCCTATTTATAAATGAGTTTCGGGTTCCGCCTCAGATTTCAAACACTAGCCAATTTTCTTGTTTCAAAAATAACGGATTTTGAGGTCCATGATTGTCATGTGTTCGAAAATCGCATGAAAAGTCCAGATGAAATCGGGGACGAGATACCCTTATAGCATTCTTCTCCTTATTTATAACTGTTTCCGAGTTCTGTGTCAGATTTGAAACACTAGCCATTGTTTTTGTTCAACAATACGAATTTCGGGTCCATTTTTGTCGTGTTGTACAAAAAATAGCTCGAAACGTCTAGATGAAATCGGACCGAGCGACCCTTATACATTCTTTTCCTTAATATATAACAGTGTTTCGGGTTCTACGTAAGATTTCAAACACTAGTAATCGACTGGTCCGAAAATACAGATTTTGTTCAATTTTTGTCAAGGGGTATGAAAATTGCCCAAGCCGAGAGAAGTTTATAGCATTCTTCTTCTAAATTTATGACTGTATTTCAGTTTATGCATCAAATTTCAAACACAAGCCATCGTATTGTTCAAAAATACGGATTTCGGTCCATTTTAGTCGGGTGGTACGAAAATCGCATGACCATGTCCAGATGAAATCGAGGACCAGAGTCTCTTATAGCATCTTTCTCCTAAGTTTTATAATTGTGTTTTGGGGTTCTGCGTCAAATTTTCAAACACTATCCATCGTCTTGTTCGATATACAGATTTCGGTCCATTTTTTGCGGGTGGAACGGAAAATCGCCAAAAGTCTAGATGAAATCGAGGATTGAGAGTGCCCTTAGAGTAATCTTCTTCTAAACTTTATAACTGTGTTTCCGAGTTCTGCGTCAGATTTTAAATACTAGCCATCATCTTGTTCGAAAATAACGAATATTGTCCAATTTAGTCTGGTGGACAAAATCTCTTGAAATGTCCAGATGAAATCGAGGACCAAGAGACTCTTATTACATCTTCTCCCAGATTTATAATTGTATTTCGGGTTTTGAGTCACATTTCTAATCAGCAATCGTCTGGTCCGAAAATGCACATTCCGTTCTCTTTTTTAGGTGGTAAGAAAATCGCCGAAAAAGTCCAATTGGAAATTGAGGACCAGAAACCTTATTGCATTCTTCTCCTAAATTTTAACAGTATTTTGGGTTCCGCATCAGATTTAAAAAAACTAACCATCAGTCAGGTTCGAAAAATAATTTCGATCCATTTTTGTCGGTGTGTGGTACGAAAATCGCCCCAAAAAGTCAAGATGAAATCGATGACTGAGAGTCCCTTATAGCATTCATCTTCTAAATTTATAACAATGTTTAGGTTTCCGCGTCAATTTTAACACTTAGCCATAATCTGTTTTGAAAATACATTCATCCATTTATCATGTGGATACAAAAATTACCATGGCCAGATGAAATCGAGGACAAAGAGACTGTTATAGAATTCTTCTCCTAAATTTATAACTGTGTTTCGAAAACCGCGTCAAATTTCAAAAACAAGCCATCGTATTGTTCGAAAATACGGATTTCGGTCCATTTTAGTTTGGCGGTACAAAATTCGCTTGCAATGTCGAGACGAAATCGAGGACCCAGAGTCTCTTATAGCATTCTTCTTCTAAATTTATAATTTGTTCGGGTCCGCGTCAGATTTCAAACACTATCCATTGTTCGAAAATACGGATTTCGGTCCATTTTTTGCGGGTGGTACAAAAAATCTCCCCAAAAGTCCAGATGAAATTGAGGATTGAGAGTCCCTTATAGCATTCTTCTTCTAAATTTATAATTGTGTTTCGAGTTCCACGTTAGATTTTAAATACGAGCCGTCATCTTGTTCCAATATACGGATATTGGTCCATTTAGTCTGGTGGTACGAAAATCTCCAAAAACGTCCAGATGAAATCGAGGACCAGGAGACTCCATTTTCGTACCACCCGACAAAAATGGACCAAAATCCATTTTTTCGAACCAGATGATGGTTAGTTTTTTAAATTTGACACGGAATCCTGCCCTCGATGGTTAGTTTTTTAAATATGACCCGAAATACTGTTATAAATTTAGGAGAAGAATGCAATAAGGGTTTCACCTGTCCTCGATTTCATTTGGACTTTTCGGGCGATTTTCGTACCAAAAGACAAAAATTGACCGAAATCTGTATTTTCGAACCAGGCGATGGCTTGTATTAGAAATGTGACGCGGAACCCGAAAAAAATTTATAAATTTAGGAGAAGAATGCTATAAGAGTCTCGAGGTCGTCGATTTCATCTGGACATTTCGGGAGATTTTCGTACCTCCCGACTAAAATGGACCGATATATGTATTTTCGAATAAGATGATGGCTAGTATTTGAAATCTGACGCGTAAGCCGAAACACAATTATAAAATTAGAAGAAGAATGCTATAAGGGTCTCTTGTACCCCGATTTAATCTGGATTATTCGGCAATTTTCGTACCACCGACAAAAAATGGACCGAAATCGTATTTTCGAACAAGGACAATGGATAGTGTTTGAAACTGACGCACAACCCGAACACAGTTATAATTTAGGAGAGAATGCTTAGAGTCTCCTTGTCCTCGATTTCATCTAGAACATTTTGCGTTATTTTCGTACCACTCGAATAAAATGGATCTAAATCCTTATTTTTGGACTAGACAATGGCTCGTGTTTGAAATTAGACGCGGAACCCGAAACACTGTTATATATTTAGGAGAAGAATGCTATAAGAGTCTCTCGGTTCTCGATTCCATCTCGACTATTCGGCAATTTTCATACTACTCGACAAAAATGGACAAACATCTGTATTTTCAAACCAGACGATGGCTAGTGTTTGAAATCTGAATCAGAACCTCAAACACTATTTTATGTTTAGGAGAAGAATGTTAAAAGGGTATCTCGGTCCTCGATTTCAACTGGACTTTTCGGGCAATGTCGTACCACCTCTACAAAATTGGACCAAAATCTATTATTTTCGGACCAGACGACTGGCTAGTATTTGAATCTGATGTGAACCCAAAAACACTGTTATATATTAGAGAAGAATTCAATAGGTTTCCGGATCCTCGATTTCATATTGACTATTTCAGGTGATTTTCATACACCCGACAAACTGACGAAATCTGTATTTTTCGAACAAGATGATGATAGTGTTTGAAAAAACCGTAGCAGAAACCCGAAACACATGTATAAATTTAGAGAAAATGCTATGATAGTCCTGGTCCTCGATTTCATCCTGGACATTTTGGGTGATTTGGGTACCACCCGATTAAAATGGATCAAATCCGTATTTCGAACAAGATGACGGCAAGTGTTAAAAATCTGACGATATCTTCTGGATTTTTCGGGCGAATCTTCGTTTACCCCCTCGACAAAATGACCAAAATAGATATTTTCGACCAGACGATGGCTACTGTTCCAAATCTGACCGGAACCCAAAACACTATATATATTTAGAGAAGACTTCTATTAGGTATCCGGTCCTGTTTCATCTGGACTGTTTGGGCGATTTCTACCACCGATAAAAATGGACCGAATCCGTATTTTCGAACAAGACGATGCATGTTGTTGAAATCTGACACGAACACGAAACACAGTTATAATATTTAAGGTGAAGAAATGCTATAAAGCGTCTCCTGGTCCTCGATTCAATCTGGTCATTTCGAGTGATTTTTTACACCTAACTTAAAATTGATGAAATCTGTATTTCGAACAAGATGATGGTTGTGTTTGAATCTGACGCAGAAAACCGAAATAAATTTAAAAATTTCGGAGGTAGAATTCTACAAGAGTCTTCTGGTCCTCGATTTCATCTAGACATTTCGAACGATTATCGTACCACCCGACTAAAATGGAACGATATCCATATTTTCGAACAAGATGATGGCTATTGTTTGAAATCGGACGCAGAACTCGAAACATAGTTATAAATTTAGAAGAAGAATACCTTAACGGACTCTCAATCCTTGATTTCATCTAGACTTTTGGGCGATTTTCGTTCCACCCGCAAAAAATGGACCGAAATCCGTATTATCGAATAAGACGACGGATAGTGTTTGAAATCTGATGCAGAACCCGAAACACTGTTATATATTTAGGAGAAGAATTCTATAAGGGTCTTTCGTCCTCGATTTCATCTGGACTATTCGGGCGATTTTTCTACCAGATAATGAAGGACTGAAATCTGTATTTTCGAACAACACGAAGATAATGTTTGAAATCTGACGTGGAACATGAAACACAGTTATAAATTTAGGAGAAGAATGCTATAAGAGTCTCTTGGTCCTCGTTCATCTAGACATTTCAGGCGATTTTTGTACCACCCCGACTTAAAATGGATCAAAAATTGTAGTCGAACCAAGATTATGGCTAGTGTTTGAAATGTGAATCCGAAAAATCGAAACACAAATCTTATTAAATTAGAAGAAAATGTTTATAAAGGGACCCTCGGTCCTCGATTTCATCTGGAACGTTTCGGGCGTAGTTTCGTACCCTCGTCAAAATTGGGACCGAAAAATCTGTATTTTCGGACCAGTACGAGGGATAGTGTTTGAAATTGACACAGAACCCAAAACACAGTTATAATTTTGGAGAAGAAATGCTATTAAGGGTCTCCCGAACCTTCCCCCCCCCCCCAGTCCTCGATTTCATCTGGACTCTTCGGGAAATTTTCTACCACTTGACCTCAAATATGACCGAAACCCGTATTTTCGAACAAGACGATGGCTATTGTTTGAAATCTCACACGAAACCCGAAACGCAATTGTAAATTTAGGAGAAAAAGGCTATAAGAGTCTTTTGGTCCTCGATTTCATCTAGACATTTCGGGCAATTTTCCTGCCACCCGACTAAAATGGATTGATATATGTATTTTCGAACAAGATGATGGCTAGTGTTTGAAATCTGACACGGAACCTGAAACACATTCATAAATTTAGAAGAAGAATGCTATAAGGGTCTCTCGGTCCTCGATTTCATTTGGACGTTTCGGGCGTTTTCTTTCCAAACGATGACTAGTGTTTGAAATCTGACGCAAAACCTAAAATACTGTTATAAATTTAGGAGAAGAATGTTGTGAGGGTTTTTCGGTCTTCGATTTCATCTGGACTTTCAGGCCAATTTTCGTACCACACAACAAAATATGACCGAAATCCATATTTTTGAAATAGAGGATGGATAGTGTTTCGAATCTGACGCGTAACCCAAAACATAATTATAAATTTAGAAGAAGAATGTTATAAGCGTCTCTTGGTCCTCGATTTCATCTAGACTTTTCGAGCGAGTTGCATACCCCTCGACAAAAATTGACCACAATATGAATTTTTAGACCAGACGATAGCTAGTGTTTGAAATCTGACACGGAACACGAAACACAGTTATATATTAAGGAGAAGAATGCTATAAGGGTTTCCCGGTACTCGATTTCATTTGGACTTTTGGATCGATTTTCGTAACAACAAACAAAAATGGACCGAAATCTGTATTTTCGAACCAGAGGAGGGCTAGTGTTTGAAATTTGACGCGAAATCTAAAATAATTTTATAAATTTAGGAGAAGAATGCTGAGAGTTTTCCGGGCCTCGATTTCATCTGGACTTTTCGGGCGATTTTCGTACCACCCGACAAAAATGGAAAGAAATATGTATTTTCGAACAAGATAATGGCTAAATTTTGAAATCTCATGTTGTGAGGCTTTTATCAGGACTTTTGTATCAAAACTAGTGGTATTATATGGAATCTGAAATACATTTAGAAATTTAGGAGAAGAGTTCTATAAGGGTCTCTCGGTCCTCGATTTCATCTGGACTTTCCGGGCGATTTTCATACCACTAGACTAAAATGGACTGAAATCCGTATTTTCGGACCAGACAATGGCTATTGTTTGAAATTTGACATGGAACTAGAAATACAATTATTAATTTAGAAGAAGAATGCTATAAGGGTCTCTCGGTCGTCGATTTCATCTGGACATTTCGGGCAATTTTCGTACCACTCGACAAAAATGGACCAAAATCTATATTTTCAAACAAGACAATGGCTAGTATTTGAAATATGACGCAGAACCTGAAACACTGTTATATATTTAGGAGAAGAATGTTAAAAGGGTCTTTTGGTCCTCGATTTCATCTGCAATTTTCGGTAAATTTTCTTAACACCCGACAAAAGTTGACCGAAATTCGTATTTTCGAATAAGACGATTGATAGTGTTTGAAAACTGACACGGAACCCGAAAAAAATTATAAATTTCGGAGAAGAATTCTACAAGAGTCTTCTGGTCCTCGATTTCATCTAGACATTTCGAGCGATTATCGTACCACCCGACTAAAATGGAACGATATCCATATTTTCGACCAAGATGATGGCTATTGTTTGAAATCTGACGTGGATACTGAAACACAATTATAAATTTAGAAGAAGAATGCTATTAGGGTCTCTCGGTCCTCGATTTCATCTGGACTTTTGGGGCGATTTTCATACCACCAGACAAAAATGGACCGAAATCCGTATTTTCGAATAAGACGATGGATAGTGTTTGAAATCTGATGCGGAACCCGTCACACTATTATATATTTAGGAGAAGAATTCTATAAGGGTCTCCCGGTCATCGATTTCATCTGGACAATTCGGGCGTTTTTCGTACCAGACAAAGAAGGACTGAAATCTGTATTTTCGAACAAGACGATGGATAGTGTTTGAAATCTGACGTGGTACATGAAACACAATTATAAATTTAGGAGAAGAATGATATAAGAGTCTCTTGGTCCTCGATTTCATCTAGACATTTCAGGCGATTTTTGTACCACCCAACTAAAATGGATCAAAAATTGTATTTTCGAACAAGATTATGGCTAGTGTTTGAAATGTGAATCGAAAATCGAAACACATTTATAAATTTAGAAAAAGAATGTTATAAGGAACCCTCGGTCCTCGATTTCATCTGAACGTTTCGGGCGAGTTTCGTACCCTCGTCAAAATTGGACCGAAATCTGTATTTTCGGACCAGACGAGGGATAGTGTTTGAAATTTGACACAGAACCCAAAACACAGTTATAAATTTTGGAGAAGAATGCTATAAGGGATCTCCCGGTCGTCGATTTCATCTGGACATTTCGGGCAATTTTCGTACCACCTGACTCAAATAGACTGAAAACCCGTATTTTCGAACAAGACAATGGCTAGTGTTTGAAATCTCACACGAAACTCGAAACGCAATTGTAAATTTAGGAGAAAATTGCTATAAGAGTGTTTTGGTCCTCGATTTCATCTGGACATTCGGGGCAATTTTATTGCCACCCGACTAAAATGGATTGATATATGTATTTTCGAACAAGATGATGGCTAGTGTTTGAAATCTGACGTGGAACCTGAAAGACATCCATAAATTTAGAAGAAGAATGATATAAGGGTCTCTCGGTCCTCGATTTCATCTGGACGTTTCGGGCGTTTTCTTTCCAGACGATGACCAGTGTTTTGAAATCTGACGCAAAACCTAAAATACTGTTATAAATTTTAGGAGAAGAATGCTGTGAAGGTTTTTTCGGTCTTCGATTTCATCTGGACTTTTAGGCCGATTTTCGTACCACACAACAAAATATGACCGAAATCCATATTTTCGAACTAGACGATGGACAGTGTTTGAAATCTGACGCGCGGACCCAAAACATAATTATCAATTTAGAAGAAGAATGTTATAAGCGTCTCTTGGTCCTCGATTTCATCTAGACTTTTTCGAGCGAGTTTCATACCACTCGACAAAAATTGACCAAAATATGAATTTTCAGACCAGACGATAGCTAGTGTTTGAAATCTGACACAGAACACGAAACACAGTTATATATTAAGGAGAAGAATGCTATAAGGGTTTCCCGGTCTTCGATTTCATTTGGACTTTTGGATCGATTTTCTTAACAGCAAACAAAAATGGACCGAAATCTGTATTTTCGAACCAGAAGAGGGCTAGTGTTTGAAATTTGACGCGGAACCTAAAATAATTTTATAAATTTTGGAGAAGAATGCTATCAGAGTTTTCTGGTCCTCGACTTCATTTGGACTTTTCGGACGATTTTCGTACCACCCGACAAAAATGGAAAGAAATATGTATTTTCGAACAAGATAATGGCTAGTGTTTGAAATATGACGTTGTGAGGCTTTTATCAGGACTTTTGTATCAAAACTAGTGGTATTATATGGAATCTGAAATACATTTAGAAATTTAGGAGAAGAGTTCTATAAGGGTCTTTCGGTCCTCGATTTCATCTGGACTTTTCGGGCGATTTTCATACCACTAGACTAAAATGGAATGAAATCCGTATTTTCAGACCAGACAATGGCTATTGTTTGAAATTTGACATGGAACTAGAAATACAATTATTAGTTTAGAAGAAGAATGCTATAAGGGTCTCTCGGTCGTCGATTTCATCTAGACTTTTCGGGCGATTTTCGTACACCTCGACAAAAATGGACAAAAATCTATATTTTCGGACGAGACAATGGCTAGTGTTTGAAATCTGACTCGGAACTGTTATATATTTAGGTGAAGAATGCTATAAGGGTCTCTAGGTCCTCGATTTCATCTGGTAATTTCGGGTAATTTTCGTACCACCCGACTAAAATGGACCAAAATTCGTATTTTTTTAACAAAAAAATGGCTAGTGTTTGAAATCCGACACGAAACACGGAACACAATTATAAATTTAGGAGAATAATGCTATAAGGGTCTCTTGGTCCTCGATTTCATCAAGACTTTTCAGGCGATTTTCTTACCACTCAACAAAAAAGGACTGAAATCTATATTTTCGGACCAGACGATGGCAAGTGTTTGAAATCTGACGCTGAACCTAAAAACAAGTAATAAATTTTGGAGAAGAATACTATTAGGGTCTCCCGGTCCTCGATTTCCTCTGGACTTTTCGAGTGATTTTCGTTCCACCCGACAAAAAATGGACTGAAATTCGTATTTTCGAACAAGATAAATGCTAGTGTTTGAAATCTGACGCGGAACCCGAAACTTCGTTATAAATTTAGGAGAAGAAAGTTATAAGGGTCTCCTGGTCCTCGATTTTATCTGGTCTTTTCAGGGGATTTTTGTACCACACGACAAAAATGAACTGAAATCCGTATTTTCGAACAAGACAATTGCTAGTGTTTGAAATTAGAGGCGGAACCCGAAACTCAATTTATAACGGTCTCCCAGTCCTCGATTTCATCTGGTCTTTTCAGGCGATTTTCGTATCTCCTGACAAAAATAGGCTGAAATTGTATTTTCGGAGCAGATAATGGCTAGTGTTTGATATCTGACGCAGAACCCGAAACTCAGTTATAAATTTAGTAGAAGAATGCTACAAGAATTTACTCAGTCATATGGAACTTTCGGTCAATTTTCGTACCCTTCGACAATAATGGAGCAGAATCTGTATTTTCGGATCTGCCGATAGCTATTGTTTGATATCTGGCACGGAACTCGACATACAGTAATAAATTTTAAAGAAGAATTCTATAAGGGTTTCCCAGTCCTCGATTTCATGTGTTCTTTTCGGGCGATTTTCATACCCACCCGACAAAAATGGACCGAATTCAATATTTCCGAACAAGACGACGGCTAGTGTTTGAAATTTGACGTGGATCCTGAAAAACAGTTATAAATTTTAGAGAAGAATGCTATAAGGGTCTTCCCGGTCCTCGATTTCAACAGGACCTTTCGGAGATTTTGATACCGGTAGACTAAAATGGATTGAAATCCGTATTTTCAGACCAGACGATGGCTAGTGTTTGAAATTTGGCATGGAACCCAAAATACAATAATAAATTTAGAAGAAGAATGCATAAATGGACTGAAATTAGTATTTTTTGAACAAAACAATGGCTAATGTGTGAAATCCGACACAAAACATGGAACACAGTTATAAATTTAGGAGAAGAATGCTTTAAGGGTCTCTTGGTCCTCGATTTCATCTGGACTTTCAAGCGATTTTCTTACCCCTTGACAAAAAAGGACCAAAATCTATATTTTCGGACCAGACGATGGCAACTGTTTGAAATCTGGCGTGGATCCTGAAACTCAGTTATAAATTTAGGAGAAGAATGCTATAAGCGTCTCCTAGTCATCGATTCACCTGGTCTTTTCGGGCGATTTTCGTATCACCCGACAAAAATGGACTAAAATTTGTATATAAGGACCAGACGATGGCTAGTGTTTGAAATATGGCGCGAAACCCGAAACACAGTTATAAATTTTGGAGAAAAATGCTATAAGGGTCTCTCGGTCTTCGATTTCATCTTGACCTGTCGAGCGATTTTCGTACCCCTCGACAAAAAATGGACTAAAATCTTTATTTTCGAACCAGACTTTGGCTAGTGTTTGAAATCAAGCGCAGAACTCGAAACACAGTTATAAATTTTTGAAGAATATTATAAGGGTCTCCAGGTCCTCGATTTCATTTGGACTTTTCGGGAGATTTTCATACAATCCAACCAAAATGGACCGAAATTCGTATTTTTGAAAAAGACTACGGCTAGTGTTTGAAATCTGACGCGGAACCCGAAACACATTTATAAATTTTGGAGAAGAATGATATAAGGGTCTCTCGGTCCTAGATTTCATCTAGACTTTTCAGGCGACTTTCGTACCACCCGACTAAAATGGACCGAAATCCGTATTTTCGAACAAGAAAATTGTTAGTGTTTGAATCTGACGCGGAACCCCAAACACAGTTTTAAATTTAGAAGAAGAATCCTATAAGAGTCTCCATGTCCTTGATTTCAGCTGGACTTTTCGGGCGATTTTGTTACCCTCGAAAAAATATGGACCGAAATCTCTTATTAGGCTAGATGATGGCTAGTGTTTGAAATCTGATGTGAAATCTAAAACACTGTTATAAGTTTACGAGAAGAATGTTGTAAGGGTCTCCCGGTCCTCGATTTCATCTGGACTTTTCGGGGGATTTTCGTACCACCCATCAAAAATGGACCGAAATCTGTATTTTCGACAAGACGATGGCTAGTGTTTAAAATCGGCACGAGGCCCGATAAATAGTTATAAATTTAGGAGAAGAATGCTATAAGGGTCTCCTGGTCCTCGATTTCATCTGGATTTTTCGAGTGATTTTCGTACCACTCGACCAAAATGGATCGAAATCTGTATTTTCGGACAAGACAATGGCTAGTGTTTGAAATCTGACGCGGAACCCGAAAACACAGTTATAAATTTTTTGAGAACTATGCTATAAGGGTCTCTGGGTCCTCGATTGGATTTGAACTTTTCTTGCGATTTTCGTACCACCAGACCAAAATGGACCGAAATCTGTATTTTTAGACCAGCTGATGGCTAATGTTTGAAATGTGACGCAGAACCGGAAACAAAGTTATAAATTTTGGGGAAGAATGATGTAATGGTCTCGCGGTCCTCGATTTCATTTCAACATTTCGTGCAATTTCGTAACCCTCGATAAAAAAAGGACCGAAATCTATATATTCAATCCAACGCGGAACCCGAAAGACAGTTATAAATTTTGGAGAAGAATGCTATAAGGGTCTCCCGGTCCTCGATTTCATCAAGACTTTTCGTGCGATTTTCATACCACCCGACTAAAATGGACCGAAATCCGTATTTTTGAATAAGACGACGGCTAATGTTTGAATTATGACGCAGAAACTAAAAACACAGTTTTAAATTTGGGAAGAAGAATGCTATTAGCGTCTCCTGGAGCTCGATTTCATCTGGACTTTTCGGGTCGATTTCGTACATCGACAAAAATATGCCAAAATCTGTATTTTCGGACTAGACGATGGCTAGTGTTTGAATTTTGACGGGCAACCAGAACCACAATTATAAATTTTGGGGAAGAATGTTATAAGGGTATCCTAGTCCTCGATTTCATCTGGTCTTTTCTGGCTATTTTTGTACCAACCGACTAAAATGGAACAAAATTCGTATTTTCGAACAAAACGATGGTTAGTGTTTGAAATCTTGCACGAAATCTGAAACCCAGTTATAAATTTTGAAGAAGAATGTTATCATGGTCTCCAAGTCCTCGATTTCATCTAGACTTTTTGGGCGATTTTTGTATCACCTGACAAAAATGGACCAAAATCCGTATTTTCTTACAAGATGGTGGCTAGTCTTTGAAATCTGATGCAGAACCCGAAACACATTTATAAATTTTGGAGAAGAATGCTATAAGGGTATCCTAGTCCTCGATTTCATCTGGTCTTTTCTGGCTATTTTTGTACCACCCGACAAAAATAGACAGAAAATCGTATTTTCGGACCACACGATGACTAGTGTTTGATATCTGGCGCGGAACCCGAAACAAAGTTATAAATTCTAGAGAAGAATGCTATAATGGTCTCACAGTCGTCGATTTCATCGGGACATTTCAGGTGATTTTTCGTACCACCTGACAAAAATGTACCGAAATCGGGTGGTACGAAAATCCCCGATTTCAACTAGACTTTTCAGGCAATTTTCGTACCACCCGACAAAAATGGCACAAAATTCGTATTTTTTAGACCAAATGATGTCTAATGTTCAAAATATGACCCGAAACACAATTATAAATTTAGGAGAATAATGCTTTGTAATTATTACATTATTTGACAACTTTATTTTATTAAATGTTATTATTATATTCGTTTTATAGTTTTACTACATAACGAAGATAATAATAACATATAATAAATAGAGTTGTCAAATAAAGTAATAATTACATATTAATTTTACAACTCAATTTTGTTATATGTTATTATTATTTTCTATATTTAGTACAACTACAAATAGAAGATAATAATAACGTAAATAAAACAGAGATGTCAAATAAATATGTAATTATTAATTTATTTGATAATTCTATTTTATTATATGTCATAAAATATGTAATTTATTTGACTGCATAATGAAGATAGTAATATCATTTAATAAAATAGAGTTGTTAAATAAATATGTAATTATTACTTTATTTGACAACTCTAATTAATTATATGTTATTATTATCTTTGTTTTATAGTTTTACTTCATAACAATGATAATAATAAAATAGAGTTGTCAAGTAAAGTAATAATTACATATTTATTTTACAACTCAATTTTGTTATATGTTATTATTATTTTCATTATTTAGTACAACTACAAAACGGAGATAATAATATAAATTGTCATATAAATGTGTAATTATTACTTTATTTGACAACTCTATTTTATTATATGATACTATTATCTTCGTCATGTAGTTGTACTTTATAACGAAGATAATAGAAACATATAATAAATAGAGTTATCTAATCAAGTAATAATTACATATTTATTTGACAACTCTATTTTGTTATATATCGTTATTATATTTGTTTTATAGTTTTAGTTCATAACCAAGACGATTATAACATATATAAAATAGAGTTTTCAAATAAATATGTAATTATATGTTTATTTGACAACTCAATTTTGTTCTATGTTATTATTATCACTGTTTTATAGTTCTACGTCATAATTAAGATAGTAATAACATATAATAAAATAGAGTTGTCAAACAATAACTAAAATTTTATTGTTTATATTTTCGTTTTATTATTTTCGTTTTATAATTGTACTAAATAGCGAAAATAATAATAACATATAACAAAATCGAGTTGTAAATTAAGTACAAAACGAAGATAATAATAATATAATAAAATAGTGTGGTCAAATAAATATTTAAGTATTACATTATTTGACAACTCTATTTTATTTAATGTTATTATTATCTTCGTTTTATGGTTTTATTTTCATAAGAAAGATAATAATAACATATAATAAAATAGAGTTGTCAAATAAAATAATAATTACTTATTTATTTTACAACTCAATTTTGTTATATGTTATTATCTTCGTTACGAAGTAAAACTATAAAACGAACATAATAATGACATATAATAAAATAGAGTTCTCAATTAAATTTGTAACTATTAATTTATTGGATAATTCTATTTTATCATATGTTATTATTATCTTCCTTTTAAAGTTTGACTGCATAACAAAGATAGTTATAACATATAATAAAATGTTGTCAAATAAACATGTAATTATTACTTTATTTAACAACTCTATTTTATTATATATTAATTTGTCTTCGTTATGAAATACAACTATATAACGAAAATAATAATAATAATATAATCTCAATTTTATTATATGTTATTATTATCTTCGTTATGTAGTAAAACTATATAACGAAGATAATAATAACATATAATAAAATAGTGTTTTCAAATAAAGTAATAATTACTTATTTATTAGACAACTCTATTTTATTAAATATTATTAATATCTTCTTTTTGTAGTTCTACTCAATAACCAAGATAATAATAACATATAATAAAATAGAGTTGTTAAATAAATTAATTATTTCATATTTATTTGACAACTCAATTTTGTTATATTTTATTATTATCTTTATTATTAAGTATAACTACAAAACGAAGATAATAATAACATATAATAAAATAGATTTGTCAAATAAATTAATTTTGACATATTTATTTGACAACTCAATTTTGTTATATGTTATTATTATCTTTGTTATTAAGTACAACTACAAAACGAAGATAATAATAACATTATTAAAGAAGATTAGAATAACATATAATAAAATATTATTTTCAAATAAAGTTATAATTACATCTTTATTTGACAACTATATTTCATTATATGTTATTATTATGATCGTTTTGTAGTAATATTTTTCAATGAAGATAACCCTATATACTATAACCCGAAACTCAAACCAAAACCTTAAACCTTAAATCCTAAACCTTAAACCCTAAACACTAAACCTAAAATCCTGAACCTTAATCCCTAAACACCCTAACACCTGAACCTTAATAAAATAAAGATGTAATTATTACCTTATTTGACATCTCTATTTTTTTTACATGTTATTATTATATATTTGTCATAAAGTAAAACTATAAATTGGACCGAAATCCGTATTTTTGGACCAGATGAGGTCTAGTGTTTATAATTAGGGTTTGAGGTCTAGTATTTCTGGTCCAAAAATACGGATTTCGGTCCAATTTAGTTGGGTGGTACGAAAATCGCCCGAAAAGTCCAGATGAAATCGAGGACCAAGAGAAACTTATAACATTCTTGCTCTAACTTTTAAACTGTGTTTCAGGTTCCGCTTCAGATTTCAAACACTAGCCACAGTCCTTTGCGAAAATACGGATTTCAGTCCTTTTTTGTCGATGGTACAAAAATCGCCTTAAAAGTCTAGATGAAATCGATGATTGGGAAACCCTTATAGCATTCTTCATCCAGATTTATAATGGTGCGTCGTTTTCCCCATCATATTTCAAATACTAGCCATCGTTTGGTCCGAGAGACCCTTATAGCATTGTTCTTCTAAATTTATAATTGTGATTCGGGTTCCACGTCAGATTTAAAACACTAACCATCGTCTTGTTCGAAAATACAGATTTCGGTCCATTTTTGTCGGGTGGTACGAAAGTCTCACGAAAAGTGCAGATGAAATCTAGGACCGAGAGACCCTTATATCATTCTTCGCCAAAATTTATAACTGTGTTTTGAGTTTCGCGTCTGATTTCAAACACTAGCCATAGTCTTTTTCGAAAATACGGATTTCGGTCCATTTTAGTTGGATCATATGAAAATCGCCCAAAAATCCAGATTAAATCGAGGACCGGGAGACCCTTATAGCATTCTTCTCCAAAATTTATAATCGTGTTTCGAGTTCCGCGCTAGATTTCAAACAATAGCCCAAGTCAGGTCCGAAAATACATATTTTAGTCCATTTTTATCGAAGGGTACGAAAATTGCCCGAAAAGTCCAGATGACATTCAGTACCGAGACACCCTTATAGCATTCTTCTCCAAAATTTATAACTGTGTTTTGGGTTTTGTGCCAGATTTAAAACACTAGCCCAAGTATGGTCCGTAAATACATATTTTAGTCCCTTTTTATCGAGGGGTACGAAAATTGCCTGAAAAGTCCAGATGAAATTGAGGACCGAGAGACCCTTATAGCATTTTTCTCCTAAATTGAAAACTGTGTTCCGAGTTCCGTTTCGGATTTCAAACACTAGCCATGGTTTTGTTCAAAAATACGAATTTCGGTCCATTTCAGTAAGGTGGTATGAAAATCACCCGAAAATACCAGATAAAGTCGAGGACCAGGAGACCCTTATAACATTCTTCTCCTAAATATATAACAGTGATTTGGATTCCGAGTCAGATTTCAAACACTAGCCATCGTCTTGTCCGAAAATATAGATTTTGGTCCCTTTTTGTCGAGGGTTACGAAAATCGACTAAAAAGTCCACATGAAATCGACGACCAAGATACTGTTATAGCAATCTCCTTCTAAATTTTTTATTGTATTTCGAGTTCCATGTCAAATTTCAAACACTGGCCATCGTCTGGTCCGAAAATAAAGATTTCAATCCATTTTAGTCTAGTGGTATGAAAATCGTCCGAAACGTCCAGATGAAATCGAGGACCATGAGACCCTTATAGCATTCTTCTACAAAATTTATAACTGAGTTTCAGGTTCCGCGTCAAATTACAAAAACTAGCCCTCGTCTTATCCGGAAATACAGATTTCAGTCCATTTTTGTCAGGTGGTACGAAAATCGCTCCAAAAGTCCAGATGAAATCAAGGACAAGAAGACTCTTATAGCATTCTTCTCCTAAATTTATAAATGTATATCGGGTTTCGTGGCAGATTTCAAACACTAACCACTGTCTGGTCCGAAAATACGAATTTGGTCCATATTTGTCAGGTGGTACGAAAATCGCAATAAAAAGTCTAGATGAAATCAAGGATGGAGAGACCCTTAAAGCATTCTTCTCCAAAATTAATATATGTGTTTCGGGTTTCACGTCAAATTTCAAACACTAGCCCTCGTCTGGTCCGGAAATACAGATTTCGGTCCATTTTTGTCAGGTGGTACGAAAATCGCTCCAAAAGTCCAGATGAAATCAAGGACAAGAAGTCTCTTATAGCATTCTTCTCCTAAATTTATAAATGTATATCGGGTTCCGAGTCAGATTTCAAAAACTAGCCATCGTCTTGTTGGAAATTACGGATTTCCGTCCATTTTTGTCGGGGTGTACGAAAATCACTCGAAAAGTCGAGATAAAATCGAAGATCGGGTGACCCTTCAAGCATTCTTCTCCTAAATATATAACAATGTTTCTCACTTCGGGTCAGATTTCAAACAATAGCAATCGTCTGGTCTAAAAATACAGATTTTGGTCCATTTTTCTGAAAATACACTAGCCATCGTCAAGATGAAATCGAGGACCGAGAGTCCCTTATAACATTCTTCTTCTAAATTTATAAATGTGTATCGTGTTCCACGTCAGAATACAAATACAAGCCATCTTCTTGTTCCAAAATACAGAATTCGGTCCATTTTAGTCGAGTGGTACGAAAATCGCCCGAAAAGTCCAGATGAAATCGACGACCTGGAGAACCTTAAAGCATTCTTCTCCTAAATATATAATAGTGTTTTCGAGTTCCGCGTTAGATATCAAACACTAGCCATCGTCTGTTGCGAAATATAGATTTCGGTTTTTTTTTTTTGTCGAATGGTACGAAAATCGCCCCAATAGTCGAGATAAAATCGAGGACCGAGAGACCCTTATAGAATTCTTGTTCTAAAATTATAACTGTTTTTCGGGTTCCGCGTCAGAATTCAAACACTAGGCATAATCTATTTCGAAAATACGAATTTCGGTCCACTTTAGTTGGATCGTATGAAGATCGCTCGAAATGTCTAGATGAAATCGAGGACAAGAAGACCCTTATAGCATTCTTCTCCAAAATTAGGAGACTCTATTTCGGGTTCTGCGTCAGATTTCAAACACTAACCATCGTTTTTTCTGAAACTACATTCTTTGGTGCATTTTTGTTGTGTGGTACTAAAATCGCCCGAAAAGTCCAGATGAAATCGAGGACCGGGATACCCTTATAGCATTCTTCTCCAAAATTTATAACTAAGTTTCGTGTTCCGCCTCAAATTTCAAACACTAGCAATTGTCTTGTTCGAAAATACGGATTTCTGACTATTGTTGTCGGGTGGTACGAAAATCTCCCGAAAAGCCAAGATGAAATCAAGGACCGGGAGACCGTTATATCATTCTTCTCCTAAATTTATAACTGAGTTTCGTGTTCCGCGTCAGATTTCATACACTAGCTATCATCTTGTTCGAAAATATGGATTTCGGTCCATTTTTTGTAGGGTGGTACGAAAGTCAACCGAAAATCCAGATGAAGTAGAGGACTGGGAGACCCTGATAGCATTCTTCTCCAAAATTTATTACTGGTTTTTAGGTTCTGCGCCAGATTTCAAACATTAGCCATCGTCTGGTACAAAATATAGATTTCGGTCCTTTTTGATCGAGGGGTAAAAAAAATCGCCTAAAAAGACTAGATGAAATCGAGTACCGAAGAACCCTTATAGCATTCTTACCACTAACATTATAACTGTGTTTCGAGTTCCGTGACGGATTCAAACACTAAGCCATTATTTTGTTCAAATATACGAATTTTGTTCCATTTCAGTTAGGTGGTACGAAAATCAACCGAAAATACCCAGATGAAATCAAGGACTGGAAGACCCTTATAGCATTCTTCTTCTTCTCGTAAATATATAACTTTTTTTTTAATTCCGAGTTAGATTTTAATCACTAGCCATCGTCTGGTCTAAAAATACATATTTTGGTCCATTTTTGTAGAGGGGTACGAAAATTGCCCGAAAAGTCCAGATGAAATTGAGGACCGAGAGACCCTTATAACATTCTTCATCTAACTTTATAATTGTGTATCGGGTTCCGCGTCAGAATTCAAATACAAGCCATCGTCTTGTTCTAAAATACGGATTTCGGTCCATTTTAGTCGGGTGGTACGAAAATCGCATGAAAAGTCCATATGAAATCGAGGACCTGGAGAACATTAAAGCATTCTTCTCCTTAATATATAACGGTGTTTCGAGTTTTGCGTCATATATCAAACACTAGCCATCGTCTGGTCCGAAATTACAGATTTCAGTTAATTTTTGTCGAGGGGTACAAAAATCTCCCAAAAAGTCCAGATGAAATCGAGGACCGAGAGACCCTTATAACATTCTTCTCCTAAATTTAATACTGAGTTTCGGGATCGGCCTCAGATTGTAAACACTAGCAATTGTCTTGTTCGAAAAAACGGATTTTGGACCATGTTTGTTGGGTGGTATAAAAATCGCCCGAGAAACCCAGTTGAAATCGAGGACCGGGAGACCCTTATAGCATTCTTCTCCTAAATTTATAACTGAGTTTCGGGTTCCGCGTCAGTTTTCAAACACTAGCAATCATCTTGTTCGAAAATACGGATTTCGGTCCATTTTTTGTCGGTTAGTACGAAAATCACCCGAAAAGTCCAGATAAAATCAAGGACCGGGAGACCCTTATAGCATTCTTCTCCTAAATATATAACAGTGTTTCGGATTCTGAGTCAGATTTCAAGCACTAGCCATCGTCTTGTCCAAAAAATATAGATTTTGGTCCATTTTTATCGAGGGGTACGAAAATCGATCAAAAAGTCGAGATTAAATTGACGGCCGGGAGACCCTTATAGCATTCTTTTTCTAAATTTATAACTGTATTTAGGGTTCCATGTCAAATTTCAAATACTAGTCATCGCATGTTCCAAAAATACGGATTTCAACCCATTTTAGTCTAGGGTATGAAAACTCCCGAAAAGTTCAGATGAAATCAAGAACCAGGAGACCCTTATAGCATTCTTCTCCAAAATTTATAATTGTGTTTCAGGTTCCGCGTCAAATTTCAAACACTAGCCCTCGTCTGTTCTGGAAATACTGATTTCTGTCCATTTTTGTCGGGTGGTATGAAAATCGCCCGAAAAGTCCAGATGAAATCGAGGACTGGGAAACCCTTATAGCATTCTAATCCAAAATTTTTAACTAGGTTTCGGGTTCCGCGGCAGATTTCAAACACTAACTATCGTCTGGTTCAAAAATACAGATTTTGGTCCATTTTAGTCGAGGGGTACAAAAATTGCCTGAAAAATCTAGATGAAATTGAGGAGAAGATTCTTGTAGCATTGTTCTCCTAAATTTATAACTGAGTTTCGGGTTCTGCGTCAGATTTTCAAACACTAGCTATCGTCTTGTTGGAAAGGTCCAGATTAAATCGAGGATTGGGGGACCCTTTTAGCATCTTCTCCTAAATATATAACAATGTTTGTCATTACGGGTCAGATTTCAAACACTAGCCATCGTTTTGTCTGAAAATATAGATTTTGTTCCATTTTTATCGAGGGATACGAAAATCGCCTGAAAAGTCCAGATGAAATCGAGGACCATGAGAAAATGCTATAAGAGTCTTCTTGTCCTTTGTTTCATCTGGACATTTCAGGCAATTTTCTTGCCACCCGACTAAAAATGGACCGACTATACGTATTTTTTGAACAAGATGATGAATAGTGTTTGGAATCTGACGCAGAACTCCAAAACACAAATTATAAATTTAGAAGAAGAATGCTATAAAACGTCTCTTCTCATCCTCGATTTCATTTGGACTTTTGGGTTCGGACCCGACGATTGCTAGTGTTTGAAAATCTGATGCGGAACCCGAATTACTGTTATATATTTAGGAGAAGAATTTTTATAAGGTCTCTCGATCCTGATTTCACTGGACTACTCGGGCGATATTCGTACCACCCGACAAAAAAGACCGAAATCCTATTTCGAACAAGACGATAGATAGAGTCTGAAATCTAACGCGAAATCCGAAACATAGTTATAAATCTAGAAGAAGAATGTTATAAAGGACTCTCGGTCCTCGATTTCATCTGAACGTTCGTAGAGTTTCGTACCCCTCGACAAAAATGGACCAAAATCTGTATTTTCAAAACCAAAACGATGGCTAGTGTTTGAAATCTGACGCGGTACCCGAAACACATTTATAAAATTAGAAAAGAATGCTATAATGGTCTCTCAGTCCTTGATTTTATCTGGACTTTTCGGGTGATTATCTTTTACCCCTCGACAAAAAGGACCGAAATCTATATTTTTCGGAACAGAGGATGGCAAGTGTTTGAATCTGGCACGGAACCTAAAAACCAGTAATAAATTTTTTTAGAAGAATGTTATCAGGGTCTCTCTGACCTCAATTTCATCTGACTTTTCGGGTGATTTTCGTACCACCCGACAAAAAATGGACGAAATCCGTATATTTCAACAAGATGATTGCTATTGTTTGAAAATTTGACGCGAAACTCGAAACTCAGTTAAAAATTTAGGAGAAGAATGCTATAAGGGTCTCGTGATCGTCGATTTTATCTGGTTTTCTCGGGAGATTTTTGTACCACCCGGCAAAAATGGACAGAAATCCGTATTTTCGAACAAGACAGTTGCTAATGTTTGAAATCTGAGGCGGAACCTGAAACTCAGTTATAAATTTAGGAGAAGAATGCTATAAGGGTCTCTTGGTCCTCGATTTCATCTAGTCTTTTCGGGCGACTTTCGTACGACCCGACAAAAATGGACCGAAATTTGTATTTTCAAACCAGACAATGACTAGTGTTTGAAATCTGGCACGAAACCCGTAACATAGTTATAAATTTTGGAGAAGAATGATATAAATGTCTCTCGCTCCTCGATTTCACTGGACTTTTCGGGCGATTTTCGTACCCCTCGACAAAAATGGACTAAAATATGCTTTTTCGGACCAGACTTTGGCTAGTGTTGAATCTAGCGCGGGAACTCGAAACACAGTTATTAAATTTGGAGAAGAATGCTATAGAGTCTCCGGTCCTCGATTTCATCTAGGATATTTCGGGCGATTTTATACGCTCCAATAAATGGATCCGATATACGTATTTTCGAAAAAAGACTATGGCTCAGTGTTTGACAATCTGACGCCGAAACGACACCAGTTATAAATTTTGGAGAAGAATGATATAAGGGTGTCCCGGTTCCTTGATTTCATATGCATTTTCGATTGATTTTCGTATCACCCGATAAAATGGACCGAAATCGATAATTTCCAACAAGACTATGGCTTAGTGTTCTCATCTGACGCTGGAAACCGAAACACAGTTATAAATTTAGAAATAGGATTGCCTATTAAGGGACTGCTCGGTCTCGATTTTCATATGAACTTTTTAGTCGAGAGTTCTTACCTCTCGACAAAAAAGGTACCAAACTCTGATTTTCAATCCAGACGAATGGCTAGTGTTTGAAATCTGACCAACGGAACGTGAAATAGTATTATATATTTAGGAGGAAGAATGTTAAAAGGTCTTCGGTCCTCGATTTCAATACTAGACTTTCGGGCGATTTTTGTACCACCCGACCAAATAATAAGATTGAAATCCATTTTTCAATCCAGACGTTGGCTAGTTTTTGGGTGATTTTCGTACCCCACGACTAAAATGGGACCGATATACGTATTTTTTTGAACAAGATGATGAATAGTGTGTTGAATCTGAATGTTGATCCCGACACACATTTTTTCAATTTAGAAGATAATGCATAACGGTCCTCTCGTTTTCGATTTCATCTGTCTTTTCGGCGATTTTCGTACCCTCGACAAAATGACCAATATCTATATTTCTGACCAGTACGATGGCTAGTGTGGAAATTCTGGGCGCTTGGAATCTAAAACACTGTATAATTTAGGAGAAAGAATGCTATAAGGTGTCCCGGTCCTTATTTCATCTGGACTTTTTGGGAGATTTTCGTACCACACGACAAAA
>PGWS01037199.1:0-37816 GCA_002896235.1 Cicer reticulatum | reverse complement strand
TCGATTGAATTAAGCCAAGAGTTCAGTTTTTACTAAAATCCTTCATCCAAATCGATTTCCCAATCGATTGGCCCAGTGAAATTCTTATTTTGAGTTAGAATGATCGATTGTTCAAATTTGGTTCATCAATGGTTTTGGCCCAATTGTTTATTGCCTGATTGATTTAAGATTTATTTTGATTTCATTATAATTTTGCAAGCATTATATGAACTTTTTAGCATATGGGAAAACCCTTTAGGTGCATGCTAGTGAAAAGGTTAATCTTGTGCATTTGAAAATTTAAATGTTTATGTGTTAACTGTTAATTTCGGTTGGTGACCCTTTACAATTCTATTGTGGAAACTCTGGGTTTTGCCCTCAGATGAGAGCCAGGACGATCCTACCGGTTTGTACCTACGGATGGGAATGTAGATGGGAATGCTTGACTGGAGCTATGTTAGGAGGATCTCACGGAGCACGTGGAGATCACTCAGGGTGTATAGCTATAGTTTTTTTTGAAGAATGATCAGATTAGGATGACATAGAGGGAACAAATGTTTTTTGGATTACGTTATTTTGAATTGGAAAATTGTACCTTTACTAATATTGTCAGTATGACATCTCAGTTGAATGGGTTCCATGTATCATCTGTTGTTGTGTAAATACTTTGGATTCATATATTTTGAGAAACCTTTCCGCTGCTTGTAAATTATAACGACTCAATTATTTATCCAAATGTATTACCTTATTTAATTCTCTGATTTATTTTAATTTCTTTAAAAAAAAAAAAAAAAACACCCTCGCTTTGAAAATCGGGGTGTTACAACTTGCTTGTCAGACTCCTAAGATTTTTCTTCACATGATCAGCAGTAGTATAACTCTTCTCAAAGTACCTTTAATCTATAGACCAGGGTCTGGAATCTAGAAAACATTGTTTCAATGTCTTCATCTTCTTCTATCTTGAACAACTCATACTTTTTGACTAGGAGGTTGGTCTTTGCTTCTGAACTTGCTTGCTTCCTTCATAGGTCAGAATCAGACTACCATGAATATTCTTTGATGTCTCCTTGAATTGTGTTTGCCAAAGTTGATAAATTTGTAATAATTTATAAATAAATAAAAAACTAGTTCGGTTTTGGTGACTTACTTGGAGTAGAAGCAATCAGATTCAGAGACAGCAAGCATGAAAGCATAAATAATTTGACACATAGATTTATCCTGGTTCACCCCTAAACTTGGCTATGTCCAATACTCTCATTCATAGGTTTTTAATCCATTAATTCAAATACCTTGAATTAAAAACATCTGACCATCCAAGTCAGTCTTTCCAAAACACATGACAACCCAGACTTTTGAGGAACTAACTAACTTGACCCTAAGTCTTCTCCTAACAACCTGACAACCCTAAAATTGAAGAAAGAACTAACCAGTATCAAGTTGGATACAAAAGATTGGAACTTTAAGTTTTTTGCTTCTAACAAAGTTGATAAATAATTAATAATAATAATAATAATAAATAATAATAATAATAATTTAATAATATAAATAATAATAATAACAATAATAAGTAGATAAACATCATAAATTTTAATGTAGAAAACCTCTCGAAGCAAAGTAAAAACCGCGAATCATCTAAATCAAATAATAAATATAAATTAATATATTAAGAATTATTTAGGGAAATTTTGCACGTGAATAAAATGTAAAATTTATTCTGAATTGTTAATAAGGAGGGAGGCAATAACTAACTGACATGATATCAAACAACAAAAACATGTCTAAATAATATAAATCCATATAATAATTCAAACCATATTAATTTAAAGGTAAAACAAAACAATGTTCAAAACAGAACAAATTAATCTATTACTACTATAATTAAAGAATTTCTACAATTCATTTTTTGGCGCTTAGACAAGTTATTACCACCAATAACATGTGACTAAATGCAACCCAAAAATACCATTGCATGGAAAGCATGTCTATACTACCTATAATAATTAATATGGCCTACATGCTTGGTAAAAAGCATGCGATGCCTTAAATATTGTGTAGCATTAATAGCATGCGATATCTTATATGTACAACACTAGCCACTCTATATATTACATGTATAAGAAATGATTCTGCAAAATTATAGCATGCGTGCGATTTTGCAACTTAAAGGAATTTTGCAGAAGTAATTTTAAGTGTGAAATGATTCTGCAACATATATAGTTTACTTAACAGTTCAAGAATCTATAAAACTGGATAAGCATTTATTGCACCACCTGATTAGTGTTATTATCTAAGTATAAGATATAAGTAGTATTAATTAGAGGATAATTATATATTGGGTTAAATAAATTTTTTAATTTCTACAAAAAATTTAAATTTTTATTTTTAATTATTGTAAAAAGAATTACATTTTTTAGTTTTTACTAAATTATTCTACAGGTTGTTTTAATCTTTGGTTGAAAGAAACATTCTTTATTTTTTACAAATTTTTGAATGATGATATTTGTAAGGATGTTTAGAATATTATTAAAAGTTCATCAACATAAATTTCAAAATTTTTTAACTTGGATTGAAATAAATATGAATTTTTTAAAATGTAATATGTTCAAAATAAAATTTCTTAAAATTAAGACCTATAAATCGAAGTTTGAACTCATTTTTTGTAGAGGAACTTTTTAGTCAATGTTGCCAACATATATACAAAATAATCATTCAAAAATATATGTTGATGTTCCAACAAAGACTAAAAATACTTGTATAATAATTTTGTAAGGACTAAAGAATGTGATTTTTTTTACAAGGACTAAAGAAAAAATTTGACAATTTTATAGTGTCATACCCCAATTTTGTCGGGCCAATTAAATTGTAATAATCATAATATGTTTGATTTTATGTTTACCATCAGTTTAATTCTCCTCATAAAAAAAACTTTATTTTAATTATTATCTTGAAATAAAAAAAAAAGTAAAAATATAAACTAGAATTAAAAGTGATAAGATATTTCCACACAGCCCATTCAGATGCATATGTCATGACATGATAATGCATTATCAAAATCAAACATTCCCACACAGCCCGCTAATTAAGATTAAGTCAAATGATCTAAAAATAACTTATACAAAATAATCATCTTATTCAAATATCACTAAGATCATACATTACAGATTCTTTATAAAAATCAAATATTCATATAAAGCCATCATAAAAATCAAATCTTCCACCTCACATATCATGAAAATCATATTTTCATAAGCAACAATCACAAAGATCAAAACTTCCACTACACATATCAAGAAATCATATATTCATAACAACATCATAAAAATTAAAACTTTAATATGTTACATCATAAAAATTTAAACTTTCATCACAACATATAGATATTAAACCTCAATATATGCCACAAATAAATTTTAAATTTTATCACAGTATATTATATAATAAGACTTTCAACACAGTTAAAAAATATAAACCTTGAACTATTTTTTCACATATACCACATAGCTGTGTAGAATAATTATCAGATAACATCTAATAAAAGTTTTCAATCCTATCTTTAATCCTACACAAACCTAATTGTCATATATTCAATTATTACTTAAAGATAGGGCAACCGCAGTAGCGTAGTAAAATCATCGAATGAAATATGAGAATATACGACTTATCTCGTTATCTCACATATATAAATGACCATTACTATGAAACCAAACGTCCTCTCACCTCTTACCTTATTTTGACACTTTCACACCTGAATACGAGTCTACAAGAAAAAAGTCTTTGTTCTTTGACTCCTTATCGTTCAATCAATCTAACTCTACATTTTATGTGTAAAAGTTAAAAACAAACTATGAAAAGATACTCTAAAGATGACAATTTCGAAATTGAATCAAGTCAACTTACCCTAAGTTGGAAAATAATCAGAGGGTAATATAGTCACTTTCACGCGGTTGTTTTGGGGTTGGTTTCACTCAAATTAAAATTACGGTGAAGAATGACAATGCAAAATAACGAATTCTATAAACGGATAAGTCAGATATTTTAGAGAGAAATTGTGATGATTAAAAATTTGAGAAAGTGTGTTAATTTGACTAACTAATTGAATGAAACAAGATACTAAAATTTGGATAAAAACGGATAAAGTTTTCTATGACAGTTATGATCACCGGTATCAATTTTCTATATGAGTGCCGCTACCCTATATTTTTATCTTTGTGCGACTGCTCCTCTCTATTTCTCATACGCTTCCTTCTTCTTCTTTTCAATTAGTATTTAATTAGGTTTTTACTCTTGAAATGGGCCTAACCCATAAACACATTTTACTCTTTTCTTTTATTTTTTTTACAGTAAAACCAACAATTATCAAAACTAATTTTTTTAGGCTAAATAGCACTTGCGGTTCTCTTAACTTCATTTCAGTTAACGTTTTAGTCCTTTATCTTTTTTTTTTCTTCCCAATTTAGTCATTTTTTTAATTTTAAGTGACAATTTGATCTTTTTATGTTTTAAAATGTCAGTAATGTATCCTTTTTTTAAACAAAATTCTAAAAAATTTATCAAAATTTCAAACAAAACCCTTAAAATTAATTATCATCTTCAATATAATACAAATTTCATCAAATTCATAACTTAAATCTTTAAATAAACTCATATTTTCATTCTTATTCATATGAATTTGATGTTGTTGGAGATGGAAATATGAGTTTATTTGAATATTTGAGTTATGCATTTGATAAAATTTGCATTATATTGAAGATGATAATTAATTTTGTGGGTTTTATTTGAAATTTTTGATGAATTTTTGTAAAAAAAAGAATAATATTGTTGATATTTTAAAACATAAAAGATTAAATTGTCACTTAAAATTAAAATAAATGACCAAATCTGAAAGAAAAAAAAAAAAGATAAATGACTAAAACGTTAACTAAAATTAAGTTAAGGGATTGCGAGTGTTATTAACCTTTTTTTTTAACACCATTTATTACTAAAGTATTACTAATATTTCAAAACTAATATTTTATATAAAAAAAAAGTAATTACTCTTTTAAAATACATTAATAACCAAAACTCTCATATTCACAATATAACTACTATTACTATAATATTTTTACAAAATAATGACATAAAAATACTACCATATTTATATAATAGTCAAAACAATAAAATAAATAAATATAACATCAATAATTTATATTGATTACAAATCACAATATAAATCTACTTATAAAATCATCATATCATAGAAAATATATAAAATAAAGAAATTAATCACAATATTACTAATATATTAAGATAATTATATAAAAAATAAATAATTAAAATAGAAAATAGTTTTAAATAATTAAAATATAACTATGCACACATTTATCATTTAGTCAAACGCACACGAAAATATATCCACAAATATTTAATGCAAATCTACATGTAAACTCATTCAAAAATCTTATTTTCTACAATACTTTTGCTAAAATACCATTATTTTTTGAAAAATAAATTAAATAACTAAACATAATATTTATAAATTATACTCACACATAAAAGGAGAAGTAATCATAAAATTAATCAAAATATATTCTAAAATAATTTTAACAACAAATTAATTTCTTTAAAATCCTATTTAATTAATAAAATAGTTGATTATATAATTGGGACGTTACACCTTTCATATCTCTACATTCACTTGGTTAGCATGAAAATCTCATCTAGAGTTTGATCCCTTTTTAAAGTATTGTCACTCCAAATAGTTTACTTATATATATTCACAATAAATAATTCTACATATTTGCATTCATATCTCATGACAATAGTTTCCTCTTTTTTTGCTCTTCTCTAAGTGAAAAATAAAACATAATGGCATCTTGCATCTATTTTCAGATTTGTTGGGAAATCACTTGGTGAATTAAGTGGAAAAAATGGAATCGAAAAAAAAAAGAAAAAAAAAAACTTTACTTTTAAAGTTTAATTAATCTGATTTGAAAGTTTAAGAGACATTGATAACCCAATGAACACCATACAACATCATAGTTTCTTTAATAAATATGAAAAGATCCTAAACTTTTTTGTAGTAAATGTCAAAATAGAGGCTTTCACTGCATTAGCCTCGTACTACAATCGTTTTATAAGTTTTTTTACCTTTCAAGACTTTCAGTTGGCCCCAACATTGGAAGAATTCAAACAAATATTGTATTATCCATTAGAGAAATAAAATCCTTACCGATATACTAGACAACTCCCAAATCTAAACACAATTAATGAAGTGTTAAAAATTGACATAAAAGAGTTGGTAAGCAAAAAAGAGGAAAAATGAGCTATTTATGGTTTTTCAAGAAAGTATCTAGACCAAAAGGTACTTTTATAGATGTTTTTGCTCTCATTATCTACGAGATTCTTTTATTCCCAAACCTTGATAATTTTGTAGATTTTGCTTCCATCAATGTCTTCTTGTCTTTTAACAAAAATAAAGAAAATCTGATTCCCATGGTCCTTGCTGATGTATATTACTCTCTGCATATGCAATACAAGAAGAAAGGTTGAACAATTTTGTTCTGTCTTCCAGTGTTGTATATTTGGTTCATGTCTCACATGTTCAAAAAATGGTATCATATTGGAGTTAAAAGTAATCGTGAATGGGCTCAGAGTATAGCTAACCTTACTAGAGACATTGATGGTATTATAGAGAACAAAGTGTGGAAGAAGTAATATGTCAATGTGGAGATTTTCAAAATATATGTCTAATAGGAACTAAAGGATGCATTAATTACAATTCGTTTGTAGCTGTGAGGGAAACTTTGCTATCCTATGTTGAAGAAACCAAATGATGAGTCACTAGAAGCTTTGGTTTTACACAATATGGATATAGAAGATCCACATATGTTATGAAGGATAAGTTGAGCTTGGGAACAGATCATTAGAAAAGGTTGAGTACTCAGATGCAAAAGTTGTAGCATAGAGAAACCTTATTGATTGTGGGTAAATAAAAGAGTCCAAGAAATCAAGTTGTCTTTCCACAATACACCTTTGGGTGATCAAACAAAACCTGAACCCACCCCTCTTACAAATGAGGAAACATAAGAACTTAAATCTTCATTGTTAAAATCTAAAGAGGAGAAAAAAGAGTTACAAGCAAAACTAAAAAATAAAAAAAAAAAAAAAAAAAAAAAAGTATACCAAGAGAACAAGGACTTACAGTCAGAAACAACCGCTAAAAATTGATTTATTGAGAAAAGTAACAAAAGGTTGAAAATTGAAGAGGAGAATAAATTTGACATACAAGGTTGTTTGAGAGGTGCAAATGAGGAATTAGATGTGCGAAAGCGAGAGAGGAAGGAAGCTATTTATGAAACATATATGTGGAAACAATTGTGGAAAAAATATGCAAGCTTTGAAAGGAATGCAAAAAATGAGTTTGAGAATTTAAAGAAACAAGTTAAATAGATAGTAGTTGAGTATGAGAATCAAGTAAAAAATGAGAGGTAATGCCAGGCAGAAACTATAGAATTACTCTTAAAACATCAAAATACATTGAGAACGGAGATGGATACTTCAAGTGAGTTGAAACTAATTTCTCCATGGCACTCTCCCAAACAACCTTTCTAGGTGGAAATTGGTTCGTTTGAGCTTCTTGTTGACCCTGAGAACCACCTTGCTGATCTCTCCAAGAAAAATTTGGATGATTTCTCCAACCAGGATTGTACGTACTAGAGTAGGGGTTATTCTGCCTCCTATTATTACCAACAAGATTCACCTGTTCTAGTTCTTCTAACTTATTGTCATACTGTGTTTCGCAGGCTCCAGTTTTATGTGCTCCTCCACAAAGATTACAGCTAGTCTGCCTTAGTAATTTGACAGGGGCTACCGAGGGTTGTATATTTAGAGCTGCTATTCCTTTCTTAATCTCAGTGGCAATAACATCTTCTATCTGTTTTGAGAATGACCTGCTTGGGACCAATCCATCCATAACATTCAACTCCAATACACCACTTGTTGATCCACCACCTCTGTCATACAACATCATTTGTTCATTTGATGCCATGATCTCAATAATCTTTCGTGCTTCTGTTGCAGTCTTGTAATTCAAAGAACCACCTGTTGTGGCATCCAACATAATTCTAGTGCTCGGTCTCAAACCATTGCAGAATATTTGCATTTGGGCAGTGTCGTCATAAGCATGATTAGGACATCCTGCAAGTAAGTTTCTGAATCTCCTGTAAGTGTCACGGAGAGATTCTCCCTCCTTCTGTTTGTAACTGGAAATCTCTTGCCTTTTTCTAACAAACATAGCTGGGGGAAAGTATTGTTCCAAGAACTTATCTTCAAGATCATCCCATGTGGTGATGCTGTCAGCAGGAAAGGAATTAAGCCACTATTTAGCATCTTCCGTTAATGAAAATGGGAACAATTTCATTCTCTTGCCTTCCTCAGACAAACCATCCACCTTCATTGTTTCACATAATTCAAAGAAATTTGTGAGATGTCTATTGGCGTCTTCTTTATGTCTACCGGCAAAATGAATCTCCTTCAACTCTCGGTATAGAGTGGGACTTATTTCAAACTTGTTGACTGTAACTGGTTGGTTATGGATGGGCAATCGAGCACGATTTCTATTTCGATTCCCATATTCGCCGAGAGTACGTTCTGGTAGTGGTGGATCGGCCATCTCAGTAACTATGACGGAATCACCCAAAACCTCTTCTTCAACAACTAAATGTCTTTCCCTTTGTCTCCTTTCTCGAGCCGCCTTTCGATGTGCCTTTGCTGTTTTTTCAATTTCTGGATCAAAGATAAGTTCAGCTGAGGACTGGCCTCGCATACAAGGTTAGACAAATTGTGAGTAATGAAGAGTTTAAAATAAAGAAAAATAAATAATTAAGTAAAAACAAACAGTCTTAAAACAATTTATTATTATTATTTTTTTAAATAAAATAAAAGAAGAAATTTTATTGCAGAGCAATAATTTCAATTCAGTAAATAATTTAAATTCAATAGTGATATGGCAATCCCCGCGCAACGGCGCCAAAAACTTGATAGCATTTCAGCAAGTGTACTGAATCGTTGCAAGTAATAATAAAACGGTAGTACCGAGTGTCGAACTCAAGGATTGCGTTTGACTATTGAATTATATTTGATTACTAAAATTGAACAAAAAGGTTCCCAAGTTGATTGAAATAATGTTTGAAATTAACAACAATAATAAAATTGATCTTTTATAACGAGAAAAATGTCAGGGATGAGTTTCACTTCGAATCCAACCTTGGTGTCTAATTTGATCCTAGTTACTGAATTCCTTTATTGAATTATTACCGAATTCTCTTTATTATTCTTGCCCTAATGTCTTAGTGACAGAACCTTTAATTGCAAAGTAACCCCTAATTCCTTAGTGGATTTAAGATTAGAATTAAGCATTACCGTATAGAAATTCTCTTGTAAATTATTGTTTTGCAACTAATTTAATTGGTTTCATGACCTGCATCTATCGCTAGACTACAAATTCATGAATTTCTCATCTCAAGCATTCGTAAAGTCCACTTCCGTTTCAAAATACAAATCGTAGAACCTTTTAATGTTGATCAAGCAATAAAAAGCATTAAGCACAGAGATGAGGAAAACAATTCAATAAACTCATTCATATAACTAGAAATCAAATCAGAAAAATAAGGGTTTCATCTGGTTACACTCATCCCTAACAAATAGGGTTTAGTTACTCATGACAGAGATACAAAAGATAAGGATTAAAGAAGAATTACAAGAATGATTCATGGATGATTCTTGATAAAACTGCTTCAATGGCGTTAGAAACGGCCGTCTTTGAGTTTCTATGCTAGGGCACAAGTCTCCCAAGTTCCCAAGAGTCAAAAAAATCCATAAACAGTAAAAAAAAATTGCGTTTTTATGATTGATGATGCGCGTCACGCGCCCCAGGCGCTCCAGGCGCGCGTTGACCGAACTGAAACACGAGAAATGCGCTTCAGGCGCGCAGGGCGCGCTCCAGGCGCACAGCATCTGCTGTCTGATGTATTTTGCATTGTTCTCATATTTTGCGTCTGAATTCGGTCCCGGTGTCTTCATGAAAGGTGTAGATATGGATCTTAGCTTTCTTTTGCACTTGGTGTGACTTCAATTGAACATCTACAACTCCAGATATGTCTGAAATACTCTACATATGTCATGTTGATTTCTCACCAAAATTCAGCACTGCACTAAAACAAAACGCAATGTAAAATTACGACAAATTCCTACTTAATCAACGAAATAAAAACACAAAACATTTCATCAACTCAAAGAACAAAAATCAACAAAATATATCAAATAAATCCTTAATTTAACTAATGATTGAGGATAAATAAGACTAAAATAGTGGGAAAATATGCATATGATGAAGAGTCATCAACTGCTCAAGTAAAACCACCTCTACTAGAAAAAGAAATGGTAGTTATCTTCATCAATAACCTTTAATCATGTTTTTATGATAGAATGATTGGAAATGCATCATCAAATTTTTCTGGCATGGTCATTGTAGGGGAAAAAGTATAAAGAGGGATGAGAAATGAAAAAATTGCTTGTGGAATAAACAATGCGAAAAAAAACCTTGAACGTGGTTCAAAAAAGAATAATGAAGGAGATGCTAATGTTGTTATGGTAAATCTAGAGGCCTCCTATCATCCACCCATAAACTCTCTTTGACCTTCAAATTTTCAACCACTATTTTGTGAGGTTGTTGCAGCCACACAAGTCCCATACCTTCAATCGAACCATTTAAGACAACCTTCAATCAAATCCAACAACCGCATGTCAAGTTTCCCCAACCAAGCTAGTAGAATCGAAATCCAAACTCAAATCAATACAAACCATCAACCAATCGAGAAAAAAAGTTAGCCCTTTTTGACCCAATTCATGTAACATAAAGTCAATTGTTGCCTCACCTACTCCAAAATTCAATGGTGGTCTTAAGACCATTTAAGCCCTTAGAGCCACCATTTCCAAAATGGTACAATTCGAATGTCAAGTGTGAATACCATTTAGGAGTTATAAGCCATTCGATTGAAGATTGTTAAGCCTCAAAAGCTAAAGTGCAAGAATTAATCAACGCAAAATGGTTGACCTTCAAAGAAGACAAGCTCAATGTGAAAAATAACTCTTTACCAAGCCATGTAAATTCGTCTGTCAATGTTGTTAAAGAAAGTGAAGATCAATATGTTGTTGAAAATATAAGAGATGTAAAAAAGCCCTATGAGTGATTTTTTTTTTCTTCTAAAATGTGCAAGTTAACTTTTGTTGAGAAAGGTTGCAATTAGAGTGACATATGCAATTCTCACCCACACGATGAACACCCTAAAGAGTTCAATAGTGTCTCGAAGAATTAATAGACAATCACTTAATACAGATAAGTCTTGAAAAGGATGAAAATCATGTATTGACCCTTAAGTCTCACACCGAGAGTAAAACACTTTTCCCGTGATCCTTTGAGATCCTTTATAGCAAAGAGGATCTCAAGTAAACTACAAATGGGTGAAAACTCATCACTATTCATGTGCCAACTCTTTTTGTTTACAAGATCACAAATGTAGTACCATGGAATTATGATGTCATAGTTCATGTAGGCACTCGAGAAGAGAACAAGTCAAGTGGTAGCTCTAGACCCAAAGAAAAAAATTTCACTAATATCTCAGGAATTGGTGGATGAATCGAAGTGGTCGAGTCTACGTTCCGGAACAACTTACAAAAGATGAGGGGTATTGAGTAAAAGGCAAAGGAAAGGAAGTTATAAAACATAATATGAAAGGACAATAGGCTTGCATAAAAAGGAAATCATTGATGAGGAAGCTAATAAATTTTTGAAATTTATAAAACATAGTAAATATAAAGTGGTGGATCAGCTAAATCAAACTCCTTCCAAGATATCTGTTATATTCTTATTATTGAACTCTAAACCACATAGGAAGACATTATTGAAAGTTATAAATAAGGCTCAGATTACTCATGATATCATTGTTGACCAATTTGATAGAGTTACGGTAATATCACTGCTAGTAGTTGTTTGAATTTCACCGACGATGAATTACCATCATAGGGGAAAATGCACAATAAAACACTACACATCTCTATGAAAAGTATCATAATCATATCCTGAAGGGGTGCTAGTTGACACTGGTTCATCATCGAATGTCAAGTCAAAATCAACACTTTCAAAAATCTATGACCTAGATCCCATATGAAGCTTAGCTCTATGACAATAAAAACATTTGATAGATCAATGAGAGAGGTCATTGGCGAGATTAACCTGTTGTATAAGTTGGACTGCATAACTTTGAAATAACTTTCCAAGTAATGGATATCAAATCAACATATAGTTTTCTTTTTAAGAAATTGTGACTTCACGCTACGGGAGCAGGGACATCCACTTTGTTTCAAAAGTTGAAGTTTATAGTAGACAACAAACTTGGAATAGTCTTTGGTGAAGCGGACATGCTAGTAAGCTATTTATTTCCTATGAGCTACACTAAAGCTATAGAGGAAGCCATAGATACTTGTTTCTAGGAATTGGAAATTTCAAATGATGTCTTTGTTGGTGAAAGGTCTGCTATGAAGAAACCAAGATTGTCAACTACATCTTTGATATTTGCAAAAGCCATGCTAGAAAATGGATGTTTTGTAAAATTAGGGAAATTGTTGTAATTACCTAAGAAGAATGATATATATGGCTTCAGATATATACCTAACAAGGTATTGGAACAAAGTTGATTTTATACTCAGAGTTTTGATAATAACAAAAGTATTTTATGAAAACAATATATTTGACTTCAAAGAGTATGAAAGAAGATTCATGTTTTTGAAAACATAATCTAAAATAAGATTTGATTCAAATTACAACAATTGAACAAAATCTAAAATAAAATTTGATTCAAGTTTATAATTGAAGAAAATCTAAAATAAGATTTGATTCAGATTTATAATTGAAGAAAATCTAAAATAAATATTTGATTCAAATTTATAATTGATGAAAATCTAAAATAAGATTTGATTCATATTTATAATTGAAGAAAATCTTTGACCAAGTTGAAAAGAAGATATGGTGAAGATTCGAAGAAGATTTGATCTAGAGTTGAAGAAGATTTGATCAAGATTATTCAACAAGAAAATATGAACAAAATCAATCTAAAGAATTTACAAACGCAATATGAATATAATCAATATGAAGAATTTAAAAACTCAATCTAAAAAAAATAGGAACATAATCAATCTCAAGAATTTACAAACTCAATCTGAACAAAATACAATTTAGAATTAAACAATGACTAAGTTGAATCCCTAATTTTAACTATAAAGAGATAGCGAAGGCTGAAGAAGAAGATCATCAAAAAACATGAAAGAGTAGAAGAACTGAAGTTCAAAATTCACAATAAATCTTAGAGTTTAAAGAGAGAAACACTTGTTCGAATGAGAAATATTCTCTAAGTGTTTTTTCTTAGAGTGTGAGAGTTATTATTATTATTATTATTATTATTATTATTATTATTATTATTATTATTATTATTATTATTATTATTATTATTATTATTATTATTATCAGTTTTGTTAGATGCAAACACTTAAAGTTCCAATCTTTTGAATCCAACCCGGCAGTAGTTTATTTCCTTCTTCAATATGGTGTTGTCAAGTTGTTAGGAGAAGGCTTGGCTTGTATGGTCAAGGTGGTTAGTTCCTCAAAAGTTTAGGGTTCCAAGGCTAATTGGAAGACTCGCTTTGAGGGTCAAGTACTTTGTAATTTAAGGTATTTGAATTAGTGGTTTAAAGCCTTCTAAATGAGGGACTTGGATGTAGCCAAGTTAGTGTCAGATTAATTAGTCGTTTAAAGCCTATGTGTCAAATTAATTATGCTTTCGTTATTTGTTGCTTCTGAATCTGATTGCTTTTTATCTAAGTAATTCATATAAACCAACCAACCTTCATTAAATTAGAAATAAGTTATCAACTTTGGAAAACACAATTCAATCCTCTCTTCTCGTGTTTGCACCTTCACAAGGTTTATAAGGATAGAGTTGCAAAAGAAAAAAGGAGAAAAATATGGCTCTTCTAGAAAATGGAGCACCAAATACAAAAAAAATTCTCAATTGTGACATTCGAGAAAGCTTTCAGAGTGCATGAATGATATAAGCTGACCAAGTGGTTATCACTGAAGAAGATCATGTTGATGATAATGCTTTCAGTTATGCGTACCAGTTTCCTCCAAACACAAGTCTTAAGAACTGGAAGATTATCACGTTTCCTGAGGTTTTTGATTCATGCTCAAAGTAATTACGTATTTTAAAATCCTTTTGCTCTGCCCAAGGCTTTAGATTAACTCGTTATTAAGGCGTTCATGTATTTCAATTTAGTATTTGTTACCAACTAATGCATTTTGAGTTCTCAAAATATTATTCGCTCATTTGATTTATTAAACCTTTATTCAGTTTTTCCCGTATTTCAATCATTAATTGTAATAATGCAGATCATAAAATGGTTCATTTGTAAGTAGAATTGCTATGATTTATTCTTGTAATTTTAGATCCCCAATTAATCATGCTGATGAGGATTGTGAAGATGATTTTAAGTCTCCCTTTGAACTAATGAGACTAGTGGAACAAGAAACATAGGTGATTCAGCCCCATCAAGATTCCATCAAGGTGGTCAATTTATGAGCTGAAAATGACAAAATGGAAACTAAATTTGGTGTCTCCATGAAAGAAAGTAAGAGACAAAAGTTGGTTAAACTTTTTTCTGACTATGTGGACATCTTTGCATGGTCATATCAAGATATACTTAGGCTTGATAATAATATAGTTGATGAAGGAAATGTGTGATAATTTCAAAATTCAACACCATAATTCTTCACCATATCATTTAAAGATGAATGAGGCTGTAGAGACAGCAAATAAAAATATCATGAAAATCATACAAAAGGTGGTTGAGAATATAAAGATTGGCATAAAATATTTTCCTTTACGTTACATGGTTATAGAACCTCCATTCGCACCTTAACGAGGTAACTCCTTTGTCATTAGTGCATGAAATGGAAGTAGTACATCCCATTGAAGTTGAGATTCCCTCAATAAGAGTCTTCATGGAAACAAAACTAGAAGAGGCAGAATGGACTCAATCACAATTTGACCAATTGAATCTCATAAAAGAAAAAAGGATAATAACTTTGTGTCATGGTCAACTATATAAAAAAAGACTTAAAAAGACCTACGAAAAAAAGGTTCATTCTCGAAAGTTTGAAGAAGAAGACTTATTGTTAAAAAAATATTTCCCATCCAAAAGGATTATCATCGAAAATTGACTCCGAACTACGTGAGACCATATGTTGTGAAAATGGCTTTCTCTAGGGGAGTTCTAATACTCACATAGATGGATGGGGAGGAAGTTTCACTCCTAGTAAATTCAGACGTGGTCGATAATTATTATGCTTGAACAAAAAAAATGGTTGAAGAGTGGGTTGCTAGGTTGAAAAAATTGAAAAGGCGATCTAGGTAAAAATTAGAGCATCCCGATGGACTGAAAACTTAGAAGAGCAGTCTAGGAAAAAGTTAGGGATAAAAAAACTAAAAAAACAAAAACATACAAGAAGTTCAAGTTTCATAAAATTGAGACGGCTCAAACTAGGGAAATCTTTATTCTTGGATGCTGACCAATGAGAGTTCTAAATTACAACAATGACTAGCACTTGTTATTCTTCAAAGTAAAGCTAAACACAAAATCGCTATAGTGTCACTTCTATATGGTGTTCGTTTCTTAGTCCCATTGTATTTCTTAGTCCCAGTGTCACTTCAGAAGTGAACATTTTATTGTTGATTGTTTTAGTGTTTCAAAATATACTTTATGACAATGAACGTTGGAATTTGAAATGTGTGAAAATATGAAGAACAAAAATATTTTAAATATTTTGATGTTTGGAAAATATATATGGGAAACCCTATAAATTCTTAAGATATATGACATTGTAAGAAGGAGGAAGAGAAATCGTTTTAAAGTATCCATTTTGCCCTTCGAAGAAGATTTCACTTTGTACAAGGTGTCATCATGTGAAAGTGGTGTTCTTCATAGAATATTGTGACGTCTAAGATCCTATAAATCGGGGAATCCTGACAAAATAAGACATGAACAAAAACGTATCTATAATACATGGCATGCATGAATCAACATCCTACACTTATATTCATTTAAGCTCAATTATTTTATTCAGTGTATTGTCTATCATTTATGTTTTAATAACAATCCCAACGACATTATCGGATACATATTTCTCTTTCTATTCAAATTAAGAACTAGACTTATGTCTTGCTTACGGCCTTTTATAATTGCATTCATTCTTGTGGATTTACGCACCGGTAACCAACTTAGAGATGATCATTTACATTCTTGTCGATCTATACATTGGTAACAATCCAAAGACGATCATTTTTATTCTTGTCGATCTATGCACCATTAATCAACCTAAAGACGATCCTTTTTCATTCTTGTCGATCTAGGTACCAGTAACCAACTTGGAGGCAATCATCTACATTAATGTTGATTTACGTATCGATAATCAACCCAAAGACAATTATTTTAATTATTGTCAATCTACACACCAATAACCAATCAAGAGATGATCTTTTTTTTCTTTCGCATTTTACATGTCCTCCGTTATTCTCACATTATAATATATTATATATATAGTATATATATATATATATGTTTGTATTTGTATGTATGTATATATTTATTATTTACATTTATTTAAATGCATGTACTACGTTGTTTTTTAATAAATAATTTGTTGTTTACTAACTAAGTAGCTAATTGCTTTTAATCTAATTAAGTGGCATTAACTTGCACAAAGAGGCATTTCTTAAGAGTTCATGGTCAAAGTTATTTACGATCTTCTTGACGATTGTAATCCATATTGTAGACAATATTAGATGGTTCATCAAAAAATGACTAAAGAGAGTCTTTAAACACTACGCGAAAAATGGTATTTTACAGTGCTTTTTTTAAGCCATTTACAACGCTTTTCCAAAAAATTAAGCGCTGTAGTATCCAGCGCTGTAAAAAGATACAACAGCGCTCTTTAAAATAAAAAAAGCGCTGTAAATCTCTTCTAAAAACGCGCTGCTTGTTGTATTAGTTTTACGGCGCTTTTTAAAAAAAGCGTTGTAATATGCATTCCTTTATTTCAATTAGATCTCTTTCTGGGATTATAACAACAATCTCCTTCATGAATCGTAATATACAGTATCCACAGTCTATGTTGTTAGTCTGACGAGAGCACTATGAAAATAAAACATATAAGTCAATAAATATTTGTAGATTGATTGTTAATGAAATTTTAAAGCCATACATTTCAAACCTTTATTGGAATCCATGTGATTATTTGATTTTTGCTTCGACACATGTAGCACCCATTTGAGCTCGGAAAACTTGTAAAACACTACAAATAAATGTGATTATTAGCATTAACAGACACATTATATATATATATATATAATATTATATAATATATACTATATATATATATATATATAAGAATAAATGAAAAATGAATACAATACCTGAAGAGTGCGAAGAATACGTAGAGTTCATAAGGTTACGTTTCGTTTAAGAAGAAACAGCGAGAATGCGCAGAAATACGAACGGTTCGTAGGACAGAGTAGGGTTTCTCATTGAGAAGAGTATGTAATAATGTTCGTTAGGGATAGTAACAAATATGGAGATGATTTGCAATGGAGATGGTTAACAAAATGGTTCGTAGGACATTAGGGTTCGCAATGAGAAGGATAATGAAGAGGAGAAGGACACTGAAGTGTAGTGAAGTTTATGTAATAAAGAGGAAACTGAAGCGATTTACTGTTATATTTTATTTTTTAAAAGGCTATTACAACGCTTTTTTTAAAAAGCGCTGTAAAAGACCTCAAAGTCTATTACAGCGCTTTTGTTAAAAAGCGCTGTAAAAGACCTTCTTATTTTATTTTTTAAAAGCCTATTACAGCGCTTTTTTTAAAAAGCGCTGTAAAAGACCTTATTTTATTTTTTAAAAGCCTATTACAGCGCTTTTTTTAAAGAGCGCTGTAAAAGACCTCTTTATTTTACTTTTTAAAAGCCTATTACAACGCTTTTTTTAAAAAAGACTGTAAAAGACCTTCTTATTTTATTTTTTAAAAGCCTATTACAGCGCTTTTTTTAAAAAGCGCTGTAAAAGACCGTCTTATAGTAATTTTCAAAAGCCTATTACAGCACTTTTTTTAAAGAGCGCTGTAAAAGACCTCTTTATTTTACTTTTTAAAAGCCTATTACAGCGCTTTTTTTAAAAAGTGCTGTAAAATACCTTCTTATTTTATTTTTTAAAAGCCTATTACAGCGCTTTTGTTAAAGAGCGCTATAAAAGACCTCCTTATTTTACTTTTAAAAGCCTATTACAGCGCTTTTTTAAAGAGCGCTGTAAAAGACCTCCTTATTTTATTTTTTGAAAGTCTATTACAACGCTTTTTTACAGACTTTTTAAAGCGCCTCTCCAAAAGCGCTGTAAAAGACCTCCTTATTTTTTTTTAAAAATCTTTTTACAGCGCTTTTCCAAAAAGCGCTCTAATAGGTCCTTTAATTATGTGAAATCAAAGTCTTTTACAGCGCCTTTTTTACAGCGCTTGTCAAAAAAGCGCTGTTGTATCCTCCGTTATTTTTAAAATATCATACAACAGCGCTTGTATTTAATAAGCGCTATAAAAGACGCGCTATAAAATGTCATTTTTGGCGTAGTGGCATAGATAACTTTTACTTCAATCCTTATATATCTTAATTTACTTTTTGATGATGAATGTAGATGTTGAACAATCTTCATCATCATTGATCAGAATTGAGACTCATTTTGTAGGAGTAACATTTGAAATAGAATTTAGTTAGATCTATCATATCATGTTGACTATCATCTTTCGATATAAATCATCAACTACTATAGTAAATTCAAGATCTTGTATAAATATAAAAATTTATTTTAAAACGAAATGTTTGATAAGGAAAACATGTTGAAATAAACTGAACATTAATAATTTTATTATTAAAACGAAATTAAGTAGTCATTTATAGTTGACTAACAATTTCATTTGTAGCAACATTTGAGCTTGCATCTTTAGAGCAACTACACTTTCACCTTCACCAAGAATAGTCTTAAAAGAATAAAATAACAAAAATTAGCTACCACGGAAACTAACACAGTTAATTACTGATAAATAACAAATTGTTAAATTAATAAATTTAAAATATTAACAATATTTGCAAATAAATATTACCATTGAATCATATTAGCATATCCGGTAAATATCACCGTTTAAACTCAAATTATGAAACCTTGTCAAAATTACAACATGCATGTGTTGTTTAAATCAGCAGAAGTAAGGGAAAAATTTCGTTCAAATCAAAATTTTGAAAATAATATAAGATTAAAAACACTTGAAATATTATTGACTTCATCTATATAAAATATATATTTCAAATATATAAAAAAAAAAATTAATCAACACATTATACAACCGATAAAAATAAAAACAGTACTGTTATAATTGACACAACCGAAAAAATGCTAGTAACCCATCTCCAATATGTGTGACGTTAAAACCACTTTTTTTTTATAGGGTATGGTATTTCCAATATGTTTCTTAATGTGGTATTTTTCTTTACGCGTTTTAATAAGGTATTTAAATGTATTTTAGTTTTCATTCAAAAGAAAAAATTTGGTCCACTTAATTAATTAACCCACTTTGTTGATTAGAGAATTTAAGTTGTACGTCAATGTTAACTATATCATAGGTTTTATTTTGAGTGTGACTGACAATCATTGGAGTATTATTTTTCTTTCTAATCACAGGATGAATCATTCACTTGTATTTTTTATATTTAACATTATTTTGATTCGAATTTTAGATGCATCGGATACAATACTTATTATTATATTATGACTTATTTTCTTAGTATACATAATTACTAATTTATTATGCGATAATATTTTGCGGTAAAAACACTTAGATTATTATTTTTAATTTATTCATAATTTATGTTATTTTAAAATAAATAGTCATTAATATAAATCTTTGTCTTCTAACTTATTCTGCATATTTAGCAAATCCAGTTATGAGATAATTGTTTTTATTTGTTTTTTTTTTTTTTTTTATCAAAATATCAACTTGAAGATTGCGGTTAAAACTACTTTTGCATTAACTTCTTTACAATTTAATAATTTTTGAAAAATTAATTAAAAAACTGATTTTAAATCATTTTTTTTTAAATTCACTTTTAAAACTGCTTGGAAATCGGTTTTTAATTAAAACCAATTTGAAACTGGTTTAAAATATTAAACCAGTTTATATATATAAACCCGCTTCAATTTGGTTCGGAACTGAATTGTAATTGGTTCAAAAAATTAATTAGTTTTTATGAAAGTGGTTTTCAAGAACTGAACTAAATCACTTATGTGGTCAAATTAAGTTCAGTTTTTAGACCATAAACACCTCTAAATTGAACTAATTTGATCTCTAACATGATTATCAACCTTCTACAATATTTTCTTAACTTTCTTCAACTAATCTACTTGACGAATGTAAGAAAATCTTGTAGAAGATTAATGGGAATTTTAGAAATTATATTGATAGTATAAGCACCAAATTGACAATTAGTTAAATACAGAGACTATTTTCAATGTTTATGTTAGTCAATAGGACATTTAACTTATATGCCAGACAGTGAAACATAGTTAATAAACAGACACCGACAAAAGGACGAAAGTGAGTAATGTTTAACAGAGTCAATGATGTATTTTAAATATTCATAAATGATATATTAAATTAGAGAATCAACGGCGAATTTGGTGGTTTCCTCAAAATGTATTTGTGTAGCTTATTTCTTCACTTTACAATTTCCAAAGTATTTACCAGTTTGTCATTAAAAAAATTCATCTTCTTTGCGTTTTTAGTTTTGGAACGAAGAACGAAAATTGAGAATTAATATGTGTATTATCAATTTTCATTTTGTAGTTTCAAAAAATTAGATAATTAAAACACTTTGGACAACGGTTGGTTGAAAAGTGATTTATCAAACAATTATTTAGTTTTTAATTTTTTGAAAACTAATAAACAGTTTTTAAAAAGCAAATCAAACAAGACACAAGATTCTAATTGTTTTTGGTATTTAACTTGTGCACTTAAATGTATTTTGTTATTTTTGAGTTTCGAAAACTATTTCAAATTCAATTTATGTCACCGAAGATATTAGTGAGAGTAGTCGTATACTAGGTCGTTCTCTTTAAGACGTTTCGCGGTACTGTCAAAATTGTGTAAGACAAACTATCAACCACGAAGTCTCTTAGATAAAATAATTCAGATACAGTGTATCGGAACTCCACTGCACCATAGAAACCTATTCTAAAATTACACCCTCGATATAGCAATCAATGATTGTCAATTATAATAAGGTACAATGACCACTCGAAAGAAAGAGAAAAAGAAGAAAGAAAGGGAGAAGCAGAAAAAAGTTTTAGATTTTGGAGAACTTTTGGTATGCTTTTCTAACTGAGTAGAGTCCTTTATTTATAGAGGAACTCATCAAATGAAGGAGAGAAAATTCTGAGATCCATCAAACCGAATCCACAAAAAATTACACTCCGAGTTTTTCTAGGTTTTTGCCCGAATCTTTCTAGGTTCTGACCGAGAAAAAATTTGATGCATGAATTCATAGAGGAATTGACTGAATCAGATGTTGATTGATGACTCAGTGGAGGGTAGACATGTGTACAACGTATCGATGAGAGAAAAACAAACACATTTATTAAAAATGAACGCATTTATCAATGAGAGAACCAAACCGAGCAGTCGAACAAAGGCAACCCGCGCGTGTGGTAGTCTATTTGGGTGCGTTCTCACTCCTTCGTAAAATTGGGATACCTATGGGGTAGACCCCAATTGTCATACCTCCACCTTACAAACACTACTAGTGTTTGTCATCCCTCCTATGTGAAACTTCCTTATTTTTTCAATTCACACCAACTAGCTCTCATTAATATCATCATCATTTTCAACCATCTCTTATTAATATCATCATCATTTCCAATATATTTATTTTAAAAGTAGGTCATTAAGTCATTATCAAAGGTTAACTATATAATAAGATAAATGAACTCTCAAGAGTAGATTCATCAAAGTCATTATCAAATGATTTTTCAAAAAGTTTTTGTAAACACACAAATTAACAATAAGACACATGTTCAAGCTTACTTTCATTAGCAAGTGTATGTGTATGAGGCTTTTTGATTGCCTCAATTTCTATACATCATGCTTAAATATATTTAAATATTTGAGATCAAAGTTTACAAAGAAAGTAAGCAACAAATAAAAATCATTTGAAAATACATATATTAATACGCCTCAAAATGTTGACCTATCAATTTTTAACTTTATGACATGTTAGTGCATAAAGATGTTCATTCATCAATATTGATGACATCATTTTCATGATAAAAAGAAGTCAAATGTGTTTTTAAGAATACAATGTGATGTCTTTTTATTTTAAGAGTAGTTGACTTTTTAGAGAAAATACACAAAAATCATTCTCATGAAAATCAATCATATAATCTTCATGTTGAAATCCTTCAAAATAAATCATAAATAAGAATATATATTTAAAATATATTGAAGAAGGATCTTTTTCAAAAGTCACATTATAATCTCAATTTTTTGAAAAGTCATATTCAAAATATTATACTTAAGCATCAAGCAAAGTATAGGTTACTCAATATATGCAAAAACAAATTGGATTGATCCAAAATTTGGTATTGAGATATGTGAACATGTACAAGATTGGTGTGCATAAAATATATCATAAAAGTTTACTACAAGCCATACTTATGAAAAGAAGCATGGAGCATAAATTCAATTATCAAAAACATGATTTTCTATCCTTTTTCTTGTTTCAAGTATTTGGACTATCATACATCACAATTAAAAAAAGATAATATCAAACTTTGAAAATTAATTTGTGAGGAAGAGGTTTTCCATTAAGTACACAATATGACTTGCACATAGCAAATATTGATTAACAGTGCAATCAAGACATGTTGAAAGCATTGCTTACAAAACCATAAAATGTAAACTTTCATAAGTGTTAATCCATTTATAGTTTGACATGGAAAATTAAAATTTCATCATTTTATATATCGTAGAAAAACATGACTAACAATGTAATTAGAGAACATTAGAGAGATTGTTTTCAATTACATAAAGAGATGAATTTGCAAAAAATATCATGTTATTTCATCTAACATTTAGCGTGATAATTTAAAAGAAGTTATTGTGAAAAGTTTCGGCAAAAATCAAGCATAGAAATATAATGATCATAACAACCCCATATACAAACATTAAAGAACACAATTTTATTTTAAATGTATTTTTAACAAGTGAAATAATTTTAAACATCTTACTAGATTTGCACACTTGTTTATGGATATTACACCATCATGAAAAGAGTAGGAACAAAGAGTAAAAACATATTGAATTTAGAATAGAAATTAAGCATATGCATATACAAGTAATGATATAGTAATGCAATTAAAAAAACTTTATAGTCACATTTACATAAAAAAAATTAGTATACATTCCTACTTCGCAGAACAATCCAATATATTAATTAGTGCTATAGCTTAATGATAGCGTTTCAGCAAGTGTACTGAATCGTTGCAAGTAATAATAAAACGATAGTATCGAGTGTCGAACTCAAGGATTGCGTTTTACTATTGAATTATATTTAGTTACTAAAATTGAACAAAAGATTCTCAAGTTGATTGAAATAATATTTAAAATTGACAGCAGTAGTAAAATTAATCTTTTATAAATTGAGAAAAATGTCAGGGATGAGTTTCACTTCGAATCCAACCTTGGTGTCTAATTTGATCCTAGTTATTGAAATTCTTTATTGAATTATTACCGAATTCTCTTTATTATTCTTGCCCTAATGTCTTAGTGACAGAACCTTTAATTCCAAAGTAACCCCTAATTCCTTAGTAGATTTAAGATTAGAATTAAGCATTACCGTATAGAAATTCTGTTGTAAAATTATTGCTTTGCAACTAATTTAATTGGTTTCATGACCTGCACCTATGTCTAGACTACAAATTCATGAATTTCTCATCTCAAGCATTCGTAAAGTCCACTTCCGTTTCAAAATACAAATCGTAGAACGTTTTAATGTTGATCAAGCAATAAAAAGCATTAAGCACAGAGATGAGAAAAACAATTCAATAAACTCATTCATATAACTAGAAATCAAATCAGAAAATAAGGGTTTCATCTGGTTACACTTATCCCTAACAAATAGGGTTTAGTTACTCATGACAGAGATACAAAAGATAAGGGTTAAAGAAGAATTACAAGAATGATTCATGGATGATTCTTGATAAAACTGCTTCAATCGCGTTAGAAACGGCCGTCTTTGAGTTTCTATGCTAGGGCACAAGTCTCCCAAGTTCCCAAGAGTCAAAAAGATCATAAAACAGTAAAATCTGTGTTTTTTATGGTTGCTGGTGCGGGTATCGCGCCCCAGGCGCGCTTGGATGCGCTTGGGCGCGTTTCAACAGTGGCGAATGCTGGGAAAAAGCGCTTGGGCGCGCTCCAGCGCTCAACATCTGCTGTCCGGCGTATATTGCATTTGTCTCCTCTTTCGAGTCTGAATTTGATTCCGGTGTCTTCATGAAAGTTGTAGCTATGGATCCTAGCTTTCATTTGCATTTGGTTTGACTCCAATTGGACATCTACAACACCTGATATGGCTGAAATACTCTACATGTGTCATGTTGATTTCTCACCAGAATTCAGCACTGCACCAAAACGCAACGCAATGTAAAATTACGAAAAATTCCTACTTAATCACTAAAATAAAACATAAAACATTTAATTTAACTCAAGGAACAAAAATCAACAAAATATATCAAATAAATCCTTAATTTAACTAGTAGTTGATGATAAATAAGACTAAAATAGTGGGAAAATATGCATATGATGAAGAGTCATCACAACCCCAAACTTAATCTATTGCTTGTCCCCAAGCAACAATTAATTTCATATTTGGTCCTGTTAAATGCACACTTAAATTCAATTTCTCAAATTACATCAAACTCAAATTTCAAAGTTCTTGCTACTGCAAAACATTCATCATGTTTTATGGTTGTTTTCAAAAATACAGACAACAAGATTTGTACACATTGGCATTCATTCATCAAATTCAACTCTCTCTTCACACAATCTCACTAAAATTTCTCTCAAGTGTTTAGAAAGGGTTATGAATTTATCGCTCAAATCCTAGACCATGCATCACGCTACCATAGACTTGAAAAAATTCTAGTTAGCAATCACAATGCAGTAAATACATACATTTTTTGAGGACTTTCGGGTTGTAATGGGGCTTAGGTAAGGGTAGGACATTTTAGGATAGTAGGCTTTACCACTTGGAGTTAGGCATACATTTCCACCTTATTCTACCATTTTTTTTCTTCACCTTTTCATTATGGGGATTCTCAGATATTGACAAAAGAACCAAGAAGATATTTTTTTTTTACCAAAGTACACAGATTGAATTTTTTTTTCTTCTTTTTTTTTTCTTCTTTCTTCTTTCATTTTATTTTTCTTTTTCTTCTTTTTATTTCTTTTTTTGTGAGAATCACCACCCCAAACTTAAAAAGTTGCTATCCCATGAGCAACCCCAAACTTAGAATTTTTTCAAGACAAGAATTTTTTTCTACCTAACTCCAAGTAAGGTGATTTAATTAAAGTCAGGTGTTTTGCTTGTAATGTAGCTAGTAACCGAAATAAAAGGGCAAGGCTCAAAGGGGCTAGCAAAGGGTAAAATTTTCATAGGGTAGTTAGAAAGGCTCAAACGACCAATAAAATTGCCTCAATGTATGCATAAATTACAAGTGATGCAAGTCAGAATTAGTGCAAGTTCTAGAGGGATAACACATGTCTGGATAATCACACAACAAAGAATTTAAGTGTTTAGGCTCAAAAGCTCACAACTAGGATAATAAGAGAGAGTATGAGCAATCAAAATAAAGCCAACATGCTTCTGAAAAGTTAAAATTGTATTTTTGAAAAATTGATGGCATATTATCCTTCTACAACCATTTAGTAATCAAGAATGCATGCATTAGGAAGGCTTGTCAGCTTGAGCAATAACATAATCTAAGAAATAAAATTTAACTTGCGAAATCACAAACAGAAATTTTAGGATTAAGTGCAAGTTAGTACAACTGTTTCATCATAGTACACATTTAGTGAAAGGAAAAAAAAACATGAAGAAAAGAAAGTCAACATACAATGACATTAAACAAAGAAAACGAGAAAACGGAAAGAAACAGGACAAACAACAGAAAGAAAAAAAGGAAAGAAAACTTCTCTCAGTTTAGTAGTTCAAGGATTCTCGTTTAGATCATCCGCTCCTGTTCCATTATGGTCACCAGTATACTGGTGAGGTGCAAATAGATCAGCATAAAACATGCCTCTTGGTGTTTGTTGAGTGAAGGATGTACTTGCAACCTTAGTTCGTTTTGCTGGAAAAAGCGCTTGGGCGCGCGTTCTGTCATTTGGAGCTGTACAATCGCTTCTCAACGCATCTTTTTGATTCCTTGCTCATACCAAACATCAAAACTAAGAGAACTAGAAATTAGAGACTAAAATTGGAACTAAATGGAGTAAAATAAATCTGAAATGCAATAAATAAATACGGTGCAAAGGATATAAAATTGGGTTGTCTCCCAATAAGTGCTCGTTTAGTGTCTTGAGCTTGACATCTCAACTACTGTCAAGGTGGCATATATGACAGCAAGAACACATCATCCTTCTCACCAAGAGATACATATTTCAAGTGAGGTGGCAATTGCTTTTTCTCTATATATTCATCTTCATTCCTTTTCAACCCCTCCCATATAGTGGGGAAACCGGGGGAGTAAGATGATGATGCTTCTGACATGGCTAAAACCTCTTTCACCTTCGGATCTTTACTTTCTTTAACAACATCTTGGGGTAGGCATAACACTCTTTCTATTGGCATAATGTGTCCTTGATGTTCACCTTCTTCATCGACTATTGAATTAAAAATCTCAATTCGGTTGCACCCTTCTCTTTCGTTTGAATGCTCCATGGCTTTTAAAATATTGAATGTGACTGTTTCCTCATTCACCTTAAAGGTTAAGGTGCCATCTGCTACATCAATCATAGTTCGCCCTGTTGCTAAGAACAGTCTCCCCAAAATCAAAGGAATGTCATTGTCTTCCTCCATGTCTAGTACCACGAAATCCACTGGAAAAATGAACTTATCCACTTTAACCAACACATCTTCCACCACTCCATAAGGGTGTTTCATTGAGCGATCCGCAAATTGTAGCATCAGCTGTGTGTCCTTGACTTTTCCAATGCCCAGTTTTTTGTATATGGAAAGGGGCATAAGATTTACACTACCCCCAAGATCACACAAAGCCTTCCCAAAAGTTCTATTTCCAATGGCACACGGGATTGAGAAGCTTCCAGGATCCTTGAGTTTTGGCGGCAGTTTTCTCTGTAGTATAGCACTACATGCTTCGGTTAGCATCACTGTTTCACCGCCGATTTTTCTTTTCTTCGACAGAATCTCCTTCATGAACTTGGCGTATGTTGGCATCTGTTCTAGTGCCTCTGCAAAAGGAATGTTAATTTGTAATTTTTTAAAAACATCAAGGAACTTACTGAATTGTTTTTCTGTTTCTTCCTTTTTTAACCTTTGAGGAAACGGAAGTCGAATTTCTGGTTTTGCCAATGGTTCCCTTTTTTGTACCACATGTTCTTCCTCCTTTTCAAGAGTGGGGTGCTCTTCCACTAAGGTCGGTGTGATTGTTTCTTCTGAGTGGGTCGAGCTTGAAGTGCTTACACTTTGTTTGACTTTAAATGGTACTTGTTCACTTACCTTGCCACTCCTTGTTGTCACGGCATTGACATAATTTCGTGGATTCGTAACTGTGTCACTAGGCAAATGTCCAGTCGTTCTTTGTGCCATTTGTTGAGCAAGTTGACCCATTTGAGTTTCCAGATTCTTTATGGATGCAGAGTGATTTTTTTGGATGGCCCTTGACTCTTCAATGAAAGAATTTGTGATTGTCACTAATTTCTCCATGGCACTCTCCCAAGCAGCCTTTCTAGGTGGAAATTGGTTCGTTTGAGCTCCTTGTTGACCATGAGAACCACCTTGCTGATCTCTCCAGGAAAATTTGGATGATTTCTCCAACCAGGGTTGTACGTATTAGAGTAGGGATTATTCTGCCTCCAGTCATTACTAACAAAATTCACCTGTTCTAGTTCTTCTAACTCATTGTATCCAGTGTTTCACAGGCTCCAGTTTTATGTGCTCCTCCACAAAGGTTACAGTTAGTCTGCTTTAGTAAATTGACAGAGGCTACCGGAGGTTGTATATTTAGAGCTACCATCCCCTTCTTTATCTCAGCGGCAATAACATCTTTTATATGTTTTGAGAGCAACATCCCTTGAACCAACCCAACCTCATAAACATTCAATTCTAGCATACCAACTTTTGAAATTGCTTTCGCAGTCTTTTTTTTTTTTTTTTTTTTTTTTTTTTTCTGGATCAAAGAAAGTTCAGCTGAGGAATGGCCTCGCATACAAGGTTAGACAAATTGTGAGTACTGAAGAGTTAAAGAAAGATAAATAATTAAGTAAAAATAAGAGAGTTTTAAACTAAGTTTTTTTTTTAAATTAGAAATAAAATAAAAGAAGAAATTTTATTGCAGAGCAAAAATTTCAATTCAGTAAATAAACTAATTCAATAGTGAATTGGCAATCCCCGGCAACGGCGCCAAAAACTTGATAGCGTTTCAGCAAGTGTACTGAATCGTTGCAAGTAATAATAAAACGATAGTATCGAGTGTCGAACTCAAGGATTGCGTTTTACTATTGAATTATATTTAGTTACTAAAATTGAACAAAAGATTCTCAAGTTGATTGAAATAATATTTAAAATTGACAGCAGTAGTAAAATTAATCTTTTATAAATTGAGAAAAATGTCAGGGATGAGTTTCACTTCGAATCCAACCTTGGTGTCTAATTTGATCCTAGTTATTGAAATCCTTTATTGAATTATTACCGAATTCTCTTTATTATTCTTGCCCTAATGTCTTAGTGACAGAACCTTTAATTCCAAAGTAACCCCTAATTCCTCTTATTCCACCATTTGTTCTTCCAATGATTTGATCTTGAGGAGAAGTTTTTGAGGAAAGACCAATGATGAGCTAGGTGTAGGAGTGACAAAAGCAATTGGTTTAGACTCATTTGGAAGTTGTTGATGTTCTTCAATTACACCATTGTGATAGGTGATATTTATTTTGATCGGGTGAAGCATAGTCGGTGTCAATAATGTTTTGTTGTTGTGGTAAACGTTATGTTCTTCTGGAGAAATTTTTTGTATTGCTTCAGAATAATTGCAAAAACCTTTTTGCTCATTTTGATCATTCTCTCATATCTTTTTTGTTTTACTCCTCCATGATCAGACTTTCGAGTTTTCGATGATGATGTGGAACATTCTCAACTTTGTGATTTATCAAAATTTGAATTGATAGTTATTCTTCTTCACCATCCTTTCCTTCATCATGAAAATCATAACATTAATCTAACATAATACAACTTCATCTACAGTTTGAGCTTTTAGATTTTATATTCTATAATATTTATCGAATGTAGAGTATTCAAAAAATATGTTTTGATAACATTTTAAATCAAATTTTTCCAAACTTTCTTTTTATGCAAAACATACTAAGAACATTCAAAAGTGTGAAAGCATGATATATTTAGCTCTCTATTTTTTCAAAAATTCATATAAAGTATGTTCAAGATTTTTTTTAATAGAGCTAGAATTTAAAACACAGCCAACAAATTTTATGGCTTCTTGCCAACAATATTTTTCAATATTTAATGCATTTTAAAATTGTTTTAGCCATTTCTTGTAATTTATTATTTTAAAAACTCCATATTGTGGGAACGTTCTTTGACAAGAAAATTATGAAAATATCATTTTCATCAAAGACAACACGTTTAGACAATTCAAATTTTCCATGATCACTTCTAATAGAAATGAAAATTATTTTTTAGAACTCTTTTACAAGGAGTTCTGAAAAGTTTTAAAGACATTATCCTTATGCTTTTTAAAATAAAATTCAAGTGAATCTTTGAATAAATCATCAAATATTACAAAGTCATAAGACTTGAAGTTTTTGACAATACAAAATAAATACATGTGAAATACTTCAAGAGACTTTTCTTTGAAATTATATTTTTGGAATGAAAAGCACTCTTAATTTTTTTCTTTTAACCTAAGCTTCACATACTTGATTCTTTTCAAAAACACATTTTTAAAATATCTCTTACTAGATCAAGTTTGGAAAAAATTACAGTTGTTTTTATACTTACATAATAAGCATCTTTATAACAAATCCATTTATCTTTTTCAATTGACATAGAACATGATTTGGTATAAATCATAAGGATTTTCATCTAAGTATAAATCAAAAGGTTTTCTCTTTAAAATAATCATGAGGAAGTTTTTTTACCTCAACCATTATGTGTTTTAAAAATAACTTTAAATCAATATCATAAAGTTAAATAATGTTAAGCAAATTATCATTCACATATAAAACATCCTTAATCTAGGCAAAATTATTCCAACTAATGATACATATACATTTGATTTGTTAATATTTTCAAAGGTTTCAGAGCATCCAAATTTATGTAATGAAAGGAGGCACCATATGTTTCTGTTCATGTGTATTGAGTATGCATTGCTCACGTATCAATGTTTTTTCTTAATTGTTGGATGATATTCCTGCATTACAAGTTAGTAATTATTTAGTACCCGTTGTTGTTTGGGTCCTAGATGATTAGTGTATCTTCTTGTCGGTGTTTGTGTATCTTCTTGTCGGTTTTTTTTTTAATAGAAATTTAACTCAAGATGACCAAACTTGCTACAATAAGAACATTCTCGTATAAATTTCTCAATTTTACGTAATCATAATGTCCTGGCATATGACGAGAAAGTTCTGCAGCAGAACGTCCATATTTGTCATCATAAGAATACTGTCTTGTTTCTCAATATTTTTTCTTATGATTGCAAATTGATTCAAGGTGTCCATATTGTTACAACAAGAACATCTTTTTCTAACTTTTTCATCCTTCTTTTTTATACAAAAAAGTTTTCATAAAGCTTTTGTTTTTTAGAAGTTTTGAAACGTAAGCCATCTTTGTCAAATATCCTCGCTTTAGATATCATGTTCTTTTGAAAAGCTTCGATGGATTTTACAAAGTTGGTTAAATTATTTTTCAATTCATGAACTTCTATTTTTAAAAGAAGTACTTTCTTCCTTAGTTTAAGAATGCTTTGGAATATGATTTTTTATTGTTATCTCATTGAGAATATTTTGTTTCTTAAACATTTTTAGTTCAGATCGCTGCAACAATCAGATTTAGCTCTCCTTTTTCAAGACTAAGCTCCACAACTAGCTCAAGTTAGATTTAAGGTGTTTATTAGAGGAAGCACAAGAACTATGTCTTCTTCAGAGCATAGGCTATCATTAGAACATTGTCTTATTATCATAGTATTGACTTTTATCAGAGCATATATAGTTTGCCAAAGTCAGATGATTTGATGTTTGATGTGGTTATCAGAGGCAGACGATCATATGCTTGTTGAAGTCATCAAATGTAGACGAAACATGACATTACCAAATATTTGGCAGAAGCACCATATGCGCGTATCAGGGCACGTTCACCGGACATAACAAAAGTACTTAGAAGTAGAGTTTTAGTGTTTCTTCATCTTAGTCCAATCACTAGAGGATACAATGTAGAATTATATGAAATTTACTTGGTCTAGAAACAACACACTAAATCAGAAAGTTAGCGCTTTAAATTGTTCCTACAAAATAATTTTGCTCCCATGAACATCTAATTTTGTGAAAACATTTTAATTAAGAAAAAAATATCATAAAGTATTAGCTAGAGTCCCCCTTAACATGTGCATGCTTAATTCGTAAGAAGAAGGATATTATGACAGATAAGCATTAGTAGTAAGTGCAGAAAGAACAGGAGAATTGATATGTGATGTTTGTATTTAAAATAGTTCTTCAAAAATATATTATTCCCCTTTTATCATCAAACGATAAGAGAAAATTAAGAAAAATTACAAAACAAATGAAAAACATCAAAAACAAGAACTATTGGTTGGGACTCGTCAGCCTAGCTAAAATTAAATTAAGGGTGGTCTAAATATTCTCCTGATTATTAGTTGTTTGTTCCATAAGTGCCGCAATCTTTGCTTCTAGACGATAAAAGTCTTCCTTCTTGAAAAATAGGGAGGGGTCACACATAGTGCCAAAAAGAATGGCGAAGTGGCTTCTAGAGGCAGAGTTTGCATATTTTAAGGAAGTAATTATAGAAGCATAAATAGATGGTGTACCAATATGTGGGATAAGCAAAAGGAACTAATATGGTGCTACATGAGGAAACCTAGGAGTTACAAAGGAACACCACTAGAGGGAGATGAGTCGTTCCTTGATAAGCTGACATATGCGGCTGTTATGAGCTTTCTGGAGCGATCGCTTTTGGCTTTCTGAAGCTGCAAGATCCATAAATAGGGAATCTCGATTGTTTGTCTAAAAGTTGTAGGGTTCTACAAAGCCAATTGCATTCCATGATCCTGATTGTCTCTAATTTAATTGGTGACAAAAGAGAGGACCTTGTTCCACTAGGTGAAATGTCATTAGGGTCCAAACTGAGAGTGTCCCTATTGTGTGTTAAGGTGATTTTGTACTAAGGGAAGTAACAAATGTCGAGGTCTAGAAAACCAGAAGGGATGGAGTGAGTGAAGGGAATGAGGTCTAAAGGGATAGTGGAGGGTGTAGAGTGAAAAGGTGTGGAGGGAGACACATGGAAGACTTTTGATGATGTATCAAAGACTAAGTCAACAAGAACTCGAGTTATTGTCTCAACTTGGGGAGAGGGGTGCACAAGGCTAGGTGATGTGAGGTCATGTACAGGGGTGGAAGAGGCAGGTGTTGGAGAAAAAGTAAAGGAGGGTAGGTGTTTGAGTGGGAGTGTTAGCCTTGTGTGGGAGAGGATGGGTTTTGTATTGGAGGGATGCAAAATGTTTAGTTATAGTAGCTTAAAACATTTCATATGAGGTGTTAAAGTAAGAGGTAGGAAGGGTGACATGTGCAGGGTAGGAGCAAAGGCCAACTACGAGTATACGTTGGGGACAGGATATGGGAGGTTCAGGTTCAGGGAAGGAGGTAGAAATAGTTTGCTTAAAGTTTAGTATTACCTTCTATTTCTTCCTATGAAGGAGGGGTGTGGCGTCCTCATCGACGTTGGTTTCTTCTGGTTCATCCTCGTCAATGCTCAACATTTGGACAACTCTTTTCCTCTTCTTCTTGAACACTTGAGCAGCCTTGGGTATAGGGAGACAGACAAGGACAATGTCCTGGTTGGACTAACACATCCTCAGTTATTTCAGAACTACTTCTTTGTTGTCTTCCTCAAAAGAAAGACAAATGAGTGCTCAACTATAAATGAGATTGACTTCCACTGGTGCAGATGATAAAACTAGGTGTTCCTCTTGAATAGTTTCTACGACTTCCTCAAAAGCAGACATGAGAGGAGTATGCATAAGTACACCAATAATCAATATGGGTAAGGGATATTCCTTACCTTCCCTATCCTATAGGTGATGACACAAGACCTCATGTGTTCTAAGATGATGTCGGGTGTAACACCCCGTTTTTCTAAGCGAGGGTATATATTTTTTTTTTTCAAAAGAATTTAAAATATAAAGCAGAGAAATAAATAAAGAAATGCCTTTGGATAAATAATTGAGTCATTATAATTTACAAGCAGCGGAAAAGTTACTCCAATTAAAAATCCAAACCATTTACACAACAACAAATGGTACATTGTAACCCATCGAAAATAACATGTCAAGCTGACAATATTAGTATAGGTACAGTCTTCCATTTTAAAATACATACAATACAAAAGAAAGACATCTGATCCCTCTATGACAACCTAATCTGATCATTTTACAACACAGCTAAACACCCTGAGTGATCTCCACGCGCCCCGTGAGATCCTCCTAACGTAGCTGCAGTCAAGCGTTCCCATCTCCATTCCCGTCCGTAGGGTACGAATCGGTAGGATCGTCCTGACTCTCATCTGAGGGCAAAGCCCAGATTTCCACAATAATTGTAAAGGTCACCAACCGAAAATAACAGTTAACACATAACATTTAAGTTTTTAATGCTAAAATAACTTTTCAACTAAGCATGCACCTTATCAGGATTTTCGATATGCGAAAAGTTCATACAATACTTTGCCAATTAAAAATGAAAGCAGAATGGAGTTCTCAATCCCCTAATTAACACATAACAAATCAAGACATGGATAAGATAATGAGTAATCAAACATCTAACTCAAACTGAGGATTCTCACTGAGCCAATCGATTGGGAAATCGATTGGGGTGAAGGTTTTTTAATGAAAAAAGAATCCTGGGCTGAATCAATCGATTTGGCAATCGATTGGGTGAGTACTGAGCCCCCCTGGTTTTAAGCCAATCGATTTCCAAATCGATTTGGTAGAATATGGCTGAGTCTCTAACTTAAGGCCCAATCGATTGGGCAATCGATTGCTTAAGGGATTTTTGAAAACTGATTACGAAATCGATTGGCTAATCGATTTTGTCAATTTGGCCAAGCCCCTGTTTACCCATCCAATCGATTGGGAAATCGATTTCCCTGTGTATTCTTTCAAAAATTCATAAACTAACTCAATCACATTCATGCATAATCTCAAATCCTAACACTTAGCACTGATAACGCAATTAATACAACATCATGGGTTTCGAAATGGTATTGCAAACAAACATGTTATCACCAAATTCCAAACATAACACTTAACATTTTATAACGCAATTAATACAACATCATGGGTTTCGAAATGGTATTGCAAACAAACATGTTATCCCCAAATTCCCAAAACATAACACTTATAACACAATTACTACACATACCAAATGAACCAACAATTCACAATTTAGCAGGGTGTAGTCTCCCACGGACAAACACATGTGCAGTCTCTCACGGACAAACACAATTCCCTCAGGAACGTAAGTCGTAAACGTACTACCCTATCACGGGTCCGTACTGTATACCGAGGTGCCACCTATCCGGGTCTGCACAACTTACCAAACGTAAATCGTAAACGTACTGTCTATCAGGCCCGTACCGTTTACCAAGGTGCCACCTATCACGGGTCTGCACGATTTACCAAACATACATAAGTAAACGAAACATTAAGAGATTCCCCATTCTTAATTCTCATCTAACTTAAACCAGGGCGTAGTCTCTCACGGACAAACCCTGTGCAGTCTCTCGCGGACAAACACAATTCCCGCAAGAACGTAAGTCGTAAACGTACTACCTATCACGGGTCCGTACTGTTTACCGAGGTGCCACCTATCCCGGGTCAGCACAACTTACCAAACGTAAATCGTAAACGTACTGCCTATCACGGGCCCGTACCGTTTACCATGGTGCCACCTATCACGGGTCTGCACGATTTACTAAAACACACATAAGTAAACGAGACATTAAGAGATTCCCCATTCTTAATTCTCATTTAACTTAACGATTTTCAAAACAAACATTCAGTAAATAAGTCATTAAGAGATTCCCCATTCTTAATACTCAATTACTGAAACGATTTTCAAAAACAAATATTAAGTAACCGAGACATTAAGAGATTCTCCATTCTTAACGCCCAGTTAACTTAAACGATTTTCAAAAGCAAATATTAAGTAACCGAGACATTAAGAGATTCCCCATTCTTAACGCCCAGTTAACTTAAATGATTTTCAAACAAATATTAAGTAACCGAGACATTAAGAGATTCCCCATTCTTAACGCCCAGTTAACTTAAACGATTTTCAAAAGCAAATATTAAGTAACCGAGACATTAAGAGATTCCCCATTCTTAACGCTCAGTTAACTTAAACGATTTTCAAAACAAATATTAAGTAACCGAGACATTAAGAGATTCCCCATTCTTAACGCCCAGTTAACTTAAACGATTTTCAAAACAAATATTAAGTAACCGAGACATTAAGAGATTTCCCCATTCTTAAACGCCCAGTTAACTTAAACGATTTTCAAAAGCAAATATTAAGTAACCGAGACATTAAGAGATTCCCCATTCTTAACGCCCAGTTAACTTAAACGATTTTCAAAACAAATATTAAGTAACCGAGACATTAAGAGATTCCCCATTCTTAACGTCCAGTTAACTTAACAATTTTCAAAACAAAATATTAAGTAACCGAGACATTAAGAGATTCCCCATTCTTAATGTAAGACCCGTAATTTTAAAGTGTGCTTTATGTATTTTTGCTGTATTTTGGATTTTGGCTCGGAGGCTTTTAAGCCAAAGTTAATAATATTTTGGAGTTTTATAATCAAAAAGATTTTTTGATGCCAATTAAAATTTCTCGTCGATAAATAAATAAAATTTAACTGCGATGAATCCACTCTTTACATGCGGAATTTAATGCGTTTCAGGTGAAAACGGTAATATTTAACAAATATCTAGATTGAGATATTTGTTAAGTTATATTATTATATTTATATATGTTTGTTTGGAGGACAAAAGAAAGGATAAACTAGAAGGAAGTAAAGGAAAAGAAAATAGTATATAAAGGAAGGAAGGAAAAAAGAAGAAAGGAAAAACAAAGGAAAGAAAAAGAAAGGAAAGAAAATTCTAATTTTCCATCTCCTTCCTCAGACCCGCCGCGGCCAAATTCCATCCTTCTCCCATTTTTATTTTCGTCGTTTTCTTTTCTTCAAAACTAGTAACCCAGGTTGGGTGAGAGTTAGATCAAGGTTTTTGCAACTCCACTCTTCCTCTTTGATTCGAAACGAAAAAAAACGGTTTTTGAGATCCAAACACAAACCCCTCCGTTTCTTCTAGATCCAAACCTCATTTCTCGAAGAGATAGAAGAAGGGAAAGTTGGTTCACCACCACGCTACGGTGCTAGTGAACTAATTTGGAAGCGGCGTTGCGAGCGGAGATTACCGGAGTTACTCGCGGTACCGAAAACGCACGTTAAAGCTAACGTTGAGGTAAGGGCTCCTTCCAAACTTCTAGTTTGCATTAGGGACTTATCTGTGGTTGTGTGGGAAGGAATCTGTTAGGGTTAAATGTATCGATTTGGGGAAAAACGAAACTATGCGTTATGGGTAAAACCTTAGAGTTAGGTTTTGTTTTATAATGATGAATGTTACGTGGTAAATGAATTTGAAATGTCATTGTGTATGATTATGAGTAAAAGAATTTGATGTATCTGGGTGTTATGTTGCTTTGATTTGTGTTTCGTTGTATTTGGCGTGTCCATACTTGATGTTTGTTAATTGGTGTGGTTGGTTGTGAATTATGGTTTGATGTGAGAGTATGATTGAGTTTGTTTCTGTAGAATTGGAAAACCATTAAAGTAAACGATATTAAAAATGGGGAAATCTTTTAATACCTCGGTTTACTTAATGTGCTTTTGAGGAAAAAGGTTTAAGTTAACTGGGCAATTGAGGATGGGGAATCCCTTAATGTCTCGGTTACTTAACTATCGTTTTGAAAATCGTTTCGGTAAATGAGTATTAAGAATGGAGAATCTCTTTAATGTCTCGTTTACTGAATGTTTTGTGAGAAAATCGTTTAAGTCAAAGTAT
>PGWS01037198.1:0-35378 GCA_002896235.1 Cicer reticulatum | reverse complement strand
TGGACATCGATTAGAAATATTACCGTTGTGGACTATTTCTCACTAGCCGTTGAAGGTCATTATTACAAAATCGATTGAGGATTTCCTAGAAACGGTAACATAGTCGATTGAGCAATCGATTTACTTGGTTCAAAGGTTTAAAAAGCAACAGGTCTAAATCGATTCTTCACTGATTAATCTCCAGATTTTCTCTTTTTCTCCTCTGCTTCATCTTCTCGCTCTTCTTCTGCAACTGATATCTGCATCCATTCGTACACTCTATCTTCACTCATCCTTCAATCTACTAACATGGCTCAGAGTGAAAAGACCCAATCCCATACCCCTTCACCTTCTTCATATCTTCACAACAAGTGAACTCCTACACCTTCACCTATGTGTTGTCATAAAAGGAGTATCAATCCTACGCATAAGATCCTTGCCAAGGACACAGGGCAAGCACCTGCACTGAATCAAGAACGTATCTAGGACAAAGGAAGGAACTGACCATCAAGAGATTGCTCTTGGCTGAATGCTATGAAAAGATTTCTCAGAAGAAAAAGTAAAGGGGCCAGTTTATCACCCCCACCTAAGAAACTCCCTGCAACCTAAGGCATAAGGATGCAGAAGTTCAACCATACCCATTTCCAGCAGAGTTATATCTGAAAAGGACAAATCCATGAGGACAGAATCCCTGGATTTTTGCCTACTTCGATACAGAAGGCTTCACATTCCAAGATCATTTGAGATTTCATGGTCTTGAAGGTTTTCTTTCATCTACTTTGGACAGTTATCCAAAACTGGTAAGGGAGTTTTACGCAAACTTCAAGCTTACTGATAAGGGATTCAAGACTCAGATTAAAGGTAAAAGGTTATCAATGACCTTTGAAGATTTTGCTGAACTGACAGGATTGCCATTCCACGGAACATCTTTAGATGGCAGTTTTGATGCGGATGCAGCTGACGAAGGTTGGGAAGCATCACTGGACAGGCACACGGCAGTGAAAGATATCATGGTTGATGGTTTTGTTGAAACCATCTCATTGCCAATTGGACAGATGAAAGTACAGCAACGGATGCTTATGTATACAATAACAAGGATACTTGTACCGCGATCAGGAAATCGCGCAGTGGTTCAGAAGCTTGATATTCTACTTTTATGGGGATTATCCAAAGAGCTAAAGATGAGTTGGACCTGGATTGTGCTACGACATAATGCTTAGAGGGCTTCGCAAGTAAAATTTGTGTCGTATCCACACTGATCACAAACGATACTGAAACATTTTCAAGTGTCTTTTTGTGATGAAGAATCTGCTAGACAACCCTCATCTTCTGGTGAAGCAATTGTAAATCAGATGAAATTGAAGAAAGTGAATGCATTGGGATTAGGCCATATGCCAAATGTTGAGCCAACTCCTCACACAAGCCTCTTGAATCAGCAGCTGAGCCTCCCCCCCCTGCTGCTATGTAGCAAATTGATGGAAATTTATGGCAGCTCAAATGGCACACAATGCCAAACTGCTAGAATCCAATGCAAGGATGGAAGCTACTTTGACGTCTATCCAAACATCCCTGAATCAGTTATCAGGATGTTGCTGCAATTCAAGCCACCTAGGCCTTCAAGCTATCATTCGAGAACATAGCAATGATATTGGTCGACAAGCAACTGAAGAACCACAACCAGATCCCTCTAGTCGGTCTGAGACTCACAGGTGAGGAACACCTGCTGAGGTTAATACAGCGGTCTCTACCTCTCCCTACGATGATAGTGAGGACCAGCCCACTTTAGGAGATTAGGTGTTTAAGTTCTTTATTTGTGATGTCTTGGTGCTTTGCTGTTTGCCTGGTTTTTGTTTTTTTTTGTTTTATGTTTTCATAATGATATATATGAGCAAGTTTATTCATTGTTATCAAATTTATTTTGTCATACTACTCTGTTGCATATCTGTTGTTTGATCTGATACATGCACATGTTGTTTAATTTGAATTCAGTTACTTATCAAACTGTTATGCAGTAATTGCTCTGAATATATGCATGAATGATCGATATACTATGTCATATGATTTCAACCCCAATGCTTATGTTGTTAACATAGGGGGAGGAATTGTTTTCTGCCCTTTTTGACTTAACTGACAAGGGGGAGGAAAATTATAACTTGATAATTATATGTTGCATTGTCTTTACAATCTGTTGATTTGCTCTATCTTTAATGTAATAATGTAACAATTACGTCTTATGTACTCTTATGCATGTTGTTTTGAAATGCTTGCTCAAGTTACAATTGTATGAATTGTCAATTATGCCAAAATAGGGGGTGATTGTTGGACTTTAGTCCTTTGAATCCTAATTTTGACATAATTAACAATACATACAATGTTCATACACTACAATATAAAATCTAACATTTGAATTTGAGCAAGAATTTCAGGAACAACGCAATCCAATCCTACACACTTGGAACATATTTGCTTGGAACACAAAGAAATCAACAAAAGTTGATTATTCACTGGTTAAATCGATTGGGAAATCGATTTCATAACAAAGGATGTAAGGATAAAGTAACTCTTTGTGTATTTGTATAATCGATTGGGCAATCGACTGACTAATTAGAATAATGAAAATTGATACAAGTCAGTGGCAACCTGATTTGACAGGGTAATCGATTGACAAATCGATTTGTACATATCACCAAAATGAAAACTGATTGAAACTAAATCGACTGGCAATCGATTGGGAAGTCACAGGGGCACTAGGATCGTTGGCAATCTGATTGCCTAAATTAAAATTTCAAAAGGAACTTAATCCCTTGAACTAAAACAATCGATTGGACAATCTATTGTGTGAAATTTCAATCAAGTTAAGTTTGGTTGCAATCGATTGGGAAATCGATTGAACTAAACACCGGGTAAGAACTTTTCAGAAAACAAATACCAAATCGACTGGCACATCGACTAACATTAAAATAGCTGAGTTACTGACTTAACCACAATCGATTGGCAAATCGATTGAAAGAACTTTTTGAAACACAATCGATTGGAAATCGATTGAAACATGTTTTGATTATCTCAGTGAACTCCCAGTTTATGGCCAAAATCGATTATCATATTGTGAATCGATTTATTCTGAAAGTGTGTTAAAAAGAATCGATTGGTAATATTCGATTAGCTATATAGTTTCAAGATTAAAAGAAAAACAGAACTCGCGATAATCGATTGGCACATCGATTACACATGTTTTATAAACTTTAATAAAATCGATTGGTGAATCGATTTAGTAGTTGTTTTTCTGAAACTATATAAACTGTCTTTCAATCTTTTTATCTAAGAAACTTGATCATAACTTTTCATTTTTCTAAGAACTCAAGATAACTTAATAACAGATCACAATACACTTTGCTAACAATCTGATATTGCTCTTCCAGATCAAGGATCAAAAAGATTATCAACATCAATAAAGAGCTGGAAAAGAGTGATCTTGAGAGAAAAGACAAAAGTTCTCATGACAATCATTGAATATCCAGATTCGTGAGAAGAACACAGATCAAGATTGAAGACTGCTTTTTTGTACTTCTGTTAATCTGTCTCTGTAACAATACTTTGAAACGAAACGAACGCTAGAAATCCAGCTAGAAACTGGTGGCTACTTTCTTGGGTGAGAGGTCTCTCAGACTGTTGACAAACAAGGAAAGGTTTGATAGAAAGCCGCTACTGGTGGCTACTTTCATGGGTGATTTTGTGTTAGACTGCTGAGTGTCTACAGGATCAAAGGGTTGATAGAAAGCCAGCTAGAAACTGGTGGCTACTTTCTTGGGTGAGACGTGCTCAACAAGAAAGAGTCGCACTGTGATTCTGTGTTGATTGCCGAGTATCTACAAGGATCAGAGGTGATCAATAGGAAAGAGTCATTAAGATAGATAGGTTTCGGGGATGAACTGGACAATCTGTAATTTGATTCTTTCTATTGGAGAAAAATCTGAAATCCGTTTGGATTTTCAGGACTGGATGTAGGTTGTCAAGTTGACAACTGAACAGTATAAATTCTTGGTGCAATCTTCTCTAACCCTTAACTCCTTTAATTAACTATCTTGCAATATCTGTATATGTGATTAATATTAGATGCATGTTAAACATATTCTGTGATAAGTAATATTGTTTAATCTGATAATTTGACTTGCATGCATCTTGGTTAATTCATATCAATCTAATTAAACTTGCTAATCTTGTATCACAATTTAATTCCCGCTGTGCGTATAATTCTGATTTAATTTCTAAAGAACTAATACATTCCGATTATTTCGATGTTCATACATACCAACAATTGGTATCAGAGGCCTAACTTTTCGAGAGTACACTGATAAACAGCATTATGGCCTCAAAAAGATTTTCTGGGAGAAGGCGCATCTTAGCAAGACCTCCAGCTTTCACGAAAAGCTTATATGTATTTGAAGCACAGGATGCTGATCTTCCTGGAAGCCAGTGCATAGACATCCTTCCGCGTTTGAAACGGGTCCACCTATATTCCCAACGATCTGCCCTAGGAAAAATGACTCAATGATATCTCAAACTAGAGCCGACTGGTCTGACGACGACAAAAAAGAAGGTAGGTTATAATGCTAAGGCTAAGAACATTATAACATCTGCTCTTTGTGCATAAGAATTTCTTTAGAGTATCAAACTGCAAGTCAGCAAAAGAAAATGTGGGACATTCTTCAAAGAAACACATGAAGGAAACCACACATGTGAAGAGAGCTCGCGTAAACACACTTATGCACGAATATGAATTATTCAGCATGAAAAAGGACGAATCCATCAGCAATCTGCAAACCAGATTCACACACATTGTGAATAATCTTCACGCATTGGGAAAGCAAGTGGACAACGAACAGCAGATTGGAAAAATTATGAGATGTCTAACTAGAGAGTGGCAGCTAAAAATAAACAGCCATAGCTGAATCTAAAGATTTAGCAAAGATGACAACTGCAACTTGTTTGGAAAACTAAGGGAACATGAAATGGAACTACATCGGCTGGACGAAATCAGAAATGGAAATCAGGAAAAAGAAAGGATTATCCTTGAAGGTTCAAGCCAGCAATCGAAAACTGAATCAGATAGCTGCTCAGATGAATCCAGTAGTGAAACTTAAGAGACTGAAATCGGGTCACTTGTCAAGAAATTTAAGAAGTTTCTGAAGAAGAAAGACAACAAATTCAGGAAGCCATCTAGCTCCAAGACTAGTGAAAACAAGACAATTACATGCTATGAATGTGGTAAACTGGTCATATCAAGTCTGACTGTCACAAGATGAAATACAAAAAATAGGACTACAAATACTAAAGACAAGGAGCCAGCTCACAAAGCCAGAAGAGCATATATTGCATGGAGTGACAACGATACAATCTTCTGCCTCTTCGAATGAAGAAGAAGTCATTTGTGTCTCATGGCAAATTAGGGTTTTTAACCAATCTTGTGCATCCAATAGCTGTTTTGTGTCATTGGAATAACTTTTAGATCATTTTCGTCCTCCCTAGGCTTATTTCTTGTCCAATTAGGATTTTAAACCAATCTTGTGCATCCAATAAGTTTATTTGTGTCTTAGGATGAACATTTAAGGTCATTTTCGTCCTCCCTAGGTTTTTCTAGTCCAGTTAGGGTTTTTTTTACCAATCTTGTGCATCCAATAGGTGTGTTTGTGTCATTGATGAACATTAAGGTCATTTTCGTCCTCCCTAGGCTTATTCTTGTCCAATTAGGGTTTTTAACCAATCTTGTGCGTCCAATAACTTCATTTGTGTCATGGGATTCACATTTAGGTCATTTTCGTTCTCCCTTGGCTTATTCTTGTCCAATTATGGTGTTTTTAACCAATCTTGTGCATCCAAAAGGTGTGTTTCTGTCATTGGATGAACATTTAGGTCATTTTCGTCCTCCCTAGATTATTCTAGTCCAATTAGGGTTTTAACAAATCTTGTGCATCCAATAGTTGTTAACCAATTGTGTCATTGGATTGAACATTTAGGTCATTTTCGTCCTCCCTAGGCTTATTCTTGTCCAATTAGGGTTTTTAACCAATCTTGGTGCATCCAATAAGTTTATTTGTGTCATTAGATGAACATTAAGGTCATTTTCGTCCTCCGTAGGTTTATTCTAGTCCAATTAGGGTTTTAACCAATCTTGTGCATCCAATAGGTGTGTTTGTGTCATTGTATGAACATTTAGGTCATTTTCGTCCTCCCTAGGCTTATTCTTGTCCAATTAGGGTTTTTAACAAATCTTGTGCATCCAATAGGTGTGTTTGTGTCATTGGATGAACATTTAGGTCATTTTCGTCCTCCCTAGACTTATTCTTGTCAAATTAGGGTTTTTAACAAATCTTGTGCATCCAATAGGTGTGTTTGTGTCATTGGATGAACATTTAGGTCATTTTCGTCCTCCCTAGGTTTATTCTTGTCCAATTAGGGTTTTTAACAAATCTTGTGCATCCAATAGGTGTTTTTGTGTCATTGGATGAACATTTAGGTCATTTCGTCCTCCCTAAGTTTATTCTAGTCCAATTAGGGTTTTTAACCAATCTTGTGCATCCAATAGCTGTTTTTGTGTCATTGGAATAACATTTAGATCATTTTCGTCCTCCCTAGGCTTATTCTTGTCCAATTAGGGTTTTTAACCAATCTTGTGCATCCAATAAGTTCATTTGTGTCATTGGATGAACATTTAGGTCATTTTCGTCCTCCTATGTTTATTCTAGTCCAATTAGGGTTTTTTAACCAATCTTGTGCATCCCATAGGTGTGTTTGTGTCATTGGATGAACATTTAGGTCATTTTCGTCCTCCCTAGGCTTATTCTTTCCAATTAGGGTTTTTAACCAATCTTGTGCGTCCAATAAGTTCATTTGTGTCATGGGATTCACATTTAGGTCATTTTTGTTTTCCCTTGGCTTATACTTGTCCAATTATGCTTTTTAACCAATCTTGTGCATCCAATAGGTGTGTTTTTCGTGTAATCAATTAGGAACAATTTAGGTCATTTTTGTCGTCCCTAGGCTTATTCTTGTACAATTAGGGTTTTTAACCAATCTTGTGCATCCAATAAGTTCATTTGTGTCATTGATTCAACATTTAGGTCATTTTCGTCCTCCCTAGGCTTATTCTTGTCCAATTCGGGGTTTTTAACCAATCTTGTGCATCCAATAGGTGTCATTTGTGTCATTGGATGAACATTTAGGGGTCATTTTCGTCCTCCTTAGATTTATTCTAGTCCAATTAGGGTTTTTAACCAATCTTGTGCATCCAATAGGTGTGCTTGTGTCATTGGATGAACATTTAGGTCATTTTCGTCCTCCCTAGACTTATTCTTGTCCAACTAGGGTTTTAAAACAATCTTGTGCATCATAGGTCCAATAAGTGTGTTTGTTATTCTTGTCATTGGATGAACATCTTAATCCAGTCATTTTTGTGTCCTGGCTACGTTTATTCTAGTCCAATTAGGGTTTTTAACAAATCTTGTGCACCCAATAGGTGTTTTTGTGTCATTGGATGAACATTTAGGTCATTTTCGTCCTCCCTAGGTTTATTCTAGTCCAATTAGGGTTTTTAACCAATCTTGTGCATCCAATAGCTGTTTTTGTGTCATTGGATGAACATTTAGATCATTTTCGTCCTCCCTAGGCTTATTCTTGTCCAATTAGGGTTTTTAACCAATCTTGTGCATCCAATAAGTTTATTTGTGTCATTGGATGAACATTAACGTCATTTTCGTCCTCCCTATGTTTTTTCTAGTCCAATTAGGGTTTTTAACCAATCTTGTGCATCCAATAGGTGTGTTTGTGTCATTGGATGAACATTTAGGTCATTTCGTCCTCCCTAGGCTTTTCTTGTCCAAGTAGAGTTTTTAACCAATCTTGTGCGTCCAATAACTTCATTTGTGTCATGGGATTCACATTTAGGTCATTTTCGTTCTCCCTTGGCTTATTCTTGTCCAATTATGGTTTTTAACCAATCTTGTGCATCCAAAAGGTGTGTTTGTGTCATTGGATGAACATTTAGGTCATTTTCGTCCTCCCTAGGTTTATTCTACTCCAAGTAGTGGTTTTTTAACAAATCTTGTGTGTTGGACTTTAGTCCTCTTAATCCTAATTTTGACATAAATAACAAACATACAATGTTCGTACATCATATGATAAATCTAACATTTTAACTGAGCAAGATTTTCAGGAACAACAACTCAACCCTACACACTTGAGACAAATTGCTTGGAACTCAAGAAATCAACAAAAGTTGAAAATCTACTAAGTAAATCGATTAGGAAATCGATTTCGTAAAAGGGTTGTAAGGAAACATACTGTTTGTGGTTATACAATCGATTAGGCAAATCGACTGGCACAATCAGAAATAAAAATTGTGCAAGTCTGTGGCAACCTGATTTGCATGCTAATCGATTGGCAAATCGATTGTGCACATCACAAAGTAAAAACTGATTGAAACAAATCGATTGGGAAAGTCACAGGGACAATCCATTTACTAGGCTAATCGATTGGCAAATCGATTGGGAAAGTCACAGGGACAATCCATTTACTAGGCTAATCGATTGGCAAATCGATTGCTTAAATAATATTTCAAAAGTAACATGACCTGTGACAAACACAATCGATTGGACAATCTATTGTGAGAAATTCAATCATGTTAAGTTTGGTATCAATCGATTGGGACAATCGATTGAACTAAACAACTAGTAAGAACTTTTCAGAAAAATACTACCAGATCGATTGGCACTCCGATTAACATGAAATTAGCTAAGTTCCTGTTTTAAACACAATCGATTAACAAATCGATTGACACAAATATTTTAAATCACAGGGAACTCTCAGTTTGTGGCCAAATCGATTATGTGTATTTGTGAATCGATTATGTGACTTGGTAAATCGATTACATAATCGATTGGTGTGACTTTATTATTGGAACAAAACACCTGACATCGATTATGCAATCGATTCATATAAGTCTGCACATAATTTACTGAAAAGTGTTTTTTAAAAGAATCGATTGGGAAATCGATTGGTTTGTATAGTTTCAAGATTCAAGAAAAACAAGACTTACGATAATCGATTGGCAAATCGATTAAGCCCGTTTTATAACTTTAATGAATCGATTGGTAAATCGATTTATTAGTTGTTTTTCAGAAACTATATAAACAGTTTTCAATCATTCTCTCAATAACACATCAAAATACTTTTGAACACTTGAATATACCTCAGAACACTGAAGAACCCTTAAGAACATTTTGTTAACATTCTGATATTGCCTTTTTCAGATCAAGACCAAAAGATTATCCATAATCATTGAGAGAGCTGAAAAAGAATTCTTGAGAGAAAAAGACATTGTTCTCATAAACACTCATTGAACAACCAGATTCTTGTGAGATACATTGATCAAGATTGAAGACAAACTTTTTACTTCTTTTATTTTGTTTGTAACAAATACTCTGTAAAGAAACGACTGTGAAAAATCCAGCTAGAAACTGGTGGCGATCTTCTTGGGTGAGAGGCCTCATCAAGAAGGAGCTGAACTTGATCTTGTGTGAGTCTGCCGAGTGACTGCAAGGATCAAGGGTTAAGCAATAGGAAAGAGATTGAGTTAGATAGATAGGTTTCGAGGGAAACTGGACAATCTGTAAACAAGTCTCAATTCTTTCTATTGAAGAAAAAGCTGAAATCCAGTTGGATTGTCAGGACTGGATGTAGGTTGTCTTATTGACAACTGAAACTGGATAAACCTTGGTGCATTCTATCCCTTATCCTTTTACTTTTAATTGTTAATCTTGTATGCCGCATTATAATTTCGCTGTGTATGAATCTGAATAAATCTTGCATCGTATGATTGTATGTTCGATCTTAATTGTATGCTAGACGTATTCGATTTTCTATATTGTTTTAATTTGATAACTACTGTCACATTCTGTAATTGCGAGGTCATAATAATCAACAATTGGTATCAGAGCCTGACTTTTTTAGAGGTAAAACTCATAAAAGGAACATGGCCTCAGTTGATTTTCTAGGAGAAGGTGCTTCACTTGCAAGGCCCCCAGCCTTCAATGGAACCGCATACATGTATTGGAAACATAGGATGCTGATATTTCTGGAAGCCAGTGGTATTGATATTCTAGATGCAGTTGAAAATGGACCCTACATACCTAAAATTGCTGGAACAAATGACTTGATGATCCCCAAGCCCAGATCCGAATGGTCTGAGGACGATAACAAGAAGGTAGGTTTATAATGCTAAAGCTAAGAATATTATAACATCTGCTTTGTGTGCAGAAGAATTCTTTAGGGTATCAAACTGTAAATCAGCAAAGGAAATGTGGGACATTCTTCAAGAAACACATGAAGGCACTACATACGTGAAAAGAGCTCGTGTAAATACACTTATGCATGAATACGAATTGTTTAGCATGAAGAAAGATGAATCTATAAGTGATCTACAGACGAGGTTTACACACGTTATAAACAACCTTCATGCTTTGGGAAAACAGGTGGAGAATGAACAGCAAAACGGAAAGATCATGAGGTGTTTAACAAGAGAATGGCAGCCCAAAATAACTGCTATTGCTGAATCGAAAGATCTGGCAAAAATGACCACTGCAACACTGTTTGGAAAGCTCAGGGAGCACGAAATGGAGTTGCATAGACTAGATGAGTCAGAGCAAGATAGCAGGAAAAAGAAAGGACTGTCTTTGAAAGCCCAAACGCATCAATCAAAAACTGAACAAACAAAGTTGCTCAGATGAATCAAGCAGTGAGACTGATGAAGAGCCTGAGATTGGTTTGCTTGTCAAAAAGTTTAAGAAATTTCTGAAAAAGAAAGACAACAAATTCAGAAAGCCATCCAGTTCTAAGACTAGTGACAACAAGACAATTACCTGTTATGAGTGCGGTAAAACAGGTCACATAAAGTCGGAGTGTTACAAGTTGCAAAACAAAAATAGAGCTACAAAAACTAAAGGCAAGGAACCAGTCACCAAAACCAGAAAAGCATATGTTGCATGGAATGACAACGAAGAATCCTCTGCCTCTTCAGATGAAGAAGAAGCAAATTTATGTCTCATGGCAAATACCGACTCAGAATCAGAAAATGAGGTTAGTTCACAATCTAATCCATCTTATGATGAACTGCAAGAAGCTTTCAATGAACTGCATGATGAGTATGTGAATTCTATCAAACAGTTGATAAGTACAAAGAAAATGCTTGAGCAAATGAAAAATGATCATAAAGAAATTGAAAATTTGTATGAACAACTGAAAAAGGATTCACATGACAAATCTGCAAGATGCATTGAACTTGAAAAAAATGTTGCATCATTAAAATCTAATTTATTGATGTTTTGCTAATAGTAAAGATAAACTGAATGTCATACTTAGCAATCAAAGACATGTTAATGAAAAATCTGGTTTAGGATATAAACTCAATATGCATGTTAAAAGAAATAACAATAGATATGGTATTGGTTATATGCAAACCAGAAATGTCAAACATGGTCAAAAATCTGCTATTTCAAAGAGTATGTATGACATCTTTACTAAACCAAACAAACATTCATCCTTTGATGGTAAATGTCATTTCTGTTGCAGAAAGGGACATTTTGTTTCAAATTGCAAATTTAAAAAACTAGCCAATATAGGATGGAAGCAAGTTTTTGACACTAACCTTCCAGGACCCAATTTAAATTGGGGACCTAAAATAAAATTCTGATTGTGTGTTGCAGGTGTGCTTGACATCCACTAAGCATTCTTGGTATTTAGATAGCGGATGCTCAAAGCACATAACAGGAGACAAATCCAAATTCTTGTCTTTGACATTAAAGGAAGGAGGTTTTGTCAAATATGGTGACAACAATATAGGAAAGATTATTGGAATTGGTGACATAGGAAATGAGTCAACTGCAGTAATCAAAAATGTCTTGTATGTAGAAGGGCTAAAACACAATCTGCTGAGTATAAGCCAGCTATGTGATAAAGGCTTCTAGGTAAGTTTTTCATCACAATCTTGCATTATTGAGCATAAAGATGACAAACACATAAAGTTAGTTGGTGATAGAATTAATAACATTTATATGTTAGACTTTAATTCTTTGCCAAGTACTTATGCTGCTTGTTATCTAATTCAGATGAGACTTGGTTATGGCATAAACGTATAGCGCATATTCATATAGATCATTTGAATAGACTGGTTAGCAAACCGCTAGTTATAGGTCTCCCTAACAAGAAGTTTACTAAGGATAGACTTTGTGACTCCTGTGAGAGAAGCAAACTGGTTAAGACTTCCTTTCCCTCTATAGATATGGTCAAAACCAATAGAGTTTTGCAGTTAGTACACATGGACCTTTTTGGACCTGCTCAAGTGAAGAGTTTTGGAGGTAACCTTTATGGATATGTGTTGGTTGATGACTATTCCATGTTCACATGGACATATTTTCTGGCTCACAAGAGTGAGGCATTCTCAACTTTTAAGAAATTTGCTACTTTGGTTCAAAATGCGAATGACTAGAAAATTGTATCAATTAAAAGTGATCATGGAGGTGAATTCCAAATGGGTTCTTTTCAAACTTATTGTGAACAACATGGAATCAACCACATATATTCTGCCCCTAGGACACCACAGCAAAATGGGGTAGTGGAGAGGAAAAATAGATCCTTAGAAGAGTTAGCTAGGACTATGCTTAAGGACTCCAACCTACCTAAGTACTTTTGGGCAGATGCAATTAGTACAACCACTCATGTTGTCAATAGAATACTCATTAGGCCCCTGCTTAGAAAAACCCCCTATGAGCTTTACAAGGGTAGAAAACCAAACATTTCCTACTTTAGAATCTTTGGTTGTAAGTGCTTTGTGTTGAACAATGGCAAAGAACACCTAGGAAAGTTTGACCCTAAGGCAGATGAAGGTATTTTTCTAGGATACTCTCAAACCAGTAAGGCCTATAGAATCTACAACAAAAGAAAAAAGACCATAGAAGAGTCAGTTCATGTAAAGTTTGATGAATTATTTGCAGAAAACTTGAACAAAACTCCTCCTATGGTTGATGACGTTTTGGATGAAGTTGTAGAGTCTGAACCATTAGAACAACCTGTAGCTGTCCCTCCAACTAGAACTGACTGTGTAGAACCTATAAGAACCAGTGGTTTACCTAAGGAATGGAAGTTCAACAGAAACTACCCCATAGATAACATTATAGGGGATATCTCTAAAGGTGTTGCAACTAGGAAGAACCTTAGACAGTTTTGTAACTTTATAGCCTTTGTGTCTCAGATTGAACCTAAGAACATTAAGGAAGCCCTGTTAGATAGTGAGTGGATACTTGCTATGCAAGAGGAGTTAAACTAGATTGAGAGAAACAAGGTATGGAGTTTAGTACCTAAACTAGAAGGTAAGCACATCATAGGAACAAGGTGGGTGTTCAGGAACAACTTAGATGAGAATGGAGTTATAACCAGAAACAAAGCTAGACTAGTAGCCAAGGGTTATAGTCAAGAGGAAGGAATAGATTTTGATGAAACCTAAATGCCCCTGTAGCTAGGTTAGAAGCCATTAGAATCCTTCTTGCTTATGCATGTATAATGGACTTTAATCTTTATCAAATGGATGTGAAAAGTGCCTTTCTCAATGGTGACCTTCAAGAGGAAGTTTTTGTTAGCCAAACACCTGGTTTTGAAAATCCTGATTTTCCTAATCATGTGTATAAGCTCTCAAAGGCCCTCTATGGGTTAAAACAAGCTCCAAGAGCTTGGTATGAGAAGGTCATCAATTTCCTTATTCAACAAAACTTTTTAAGAGGAAATGTTGACAAGACCCTTTTCACAAAGACTACTGGAAATGATATCTTGCTGGTCCAAGTATATGTTGATGACATAATATATTGGATCTACAAACAATAAGTTGTGTAAAGATTTTGAAAACTTAATGAAGGTAAATTTGAAATGTCAATGATGGGTGAACTATCTTATTTCTTGGGATTTCAAATTAACCAAAGCAAGCAAGGCATTTTCATTAGTCAAACTAAATACTGTAATGATTTGATAAAGAAATTTAGTTTTGAAAACCTTAAGTCCATTGGTACTCCCATGAGTCAAGGAAATTACTTAGACAAAGATGAGAAAGGTAAACCTGTAGATGTTACTAGGTTTTGGGGTATGATAGGATCTTTGCTCTATCTTACAGCAAGCAGGCCAGACATCATGTTCAGTGTTTGTATGTGTGCAAGGTACCAATCCAATCCTAAGGAGTCTCACCTGAGTGCAGTTAAGAGGATTTTCAGATATCTAGTAGGAACTAAGAGTTTAGGCTTGTGGTATCCGAAGGGATCAACCTGTACCTTAGTTGGTTACTCAGATTCAGACTTTGCCGGATGCAAACTAGACAGGAAAAGCACTTCTGGAACTTGTCATTTACTTGGAAACTCTCTTGTGTCATGGTTTAGCAAGAAACAGACTAGCATTGCTATATCAACTGCTGAAGCTGAATACATTGCAGCTTGGAGCTGCTGTGCTCAGATTCTTTGGATGAAACAACACTTATTGGATTTTGGTGTTGACTTGGGAACAATACCTATTATGTGTGATAACACAAGTGCAATAAGTATTACTAAGAATCCAGTGATGCACTCCAGGACCAAGCACATTGAAGTAAGACATCATTTTATAAGGGATCACTTTCAAAATGGAATCATTAAGCTTGAGTATGTTAACACAGCTGAACAGTTGGCTGACATCTTCACCAAAGCTTTACCAAGAGAAAGTTTCCTGCATATAAGGATGAAACTAGGGATCATTGATCCTAGTGAGGTCTGATCTTTGAACCCTTTCACAGGACACTTCTGGTGCTTGCAGTGTTTCCAGTTAAATCGATTTGGGAATCGATTACCAGCTTGGTAAATAGTTTACAAAATCGATTTGGGAATCGATTGTGTTGTCCCCAGACTTCAAAGTTCAGAAAAAAAAATTTTACCTTGCCGAAGCGTCGATTGGGAAATCGACTAGTTCACTTTTCAACTTTAAAACAATCGATTTGGACATCGATTAAGTAAATCTGGAAATCGACTTGGGAATCGATTTACAATATGACCTTTGTGACTCTCCTTTATTAGCCGTTGAATGCAATAATTACTAAATCGATTGACATTACCCAACAACGGTAACATAATCGATTGGGCAATCGATTCACACATTTAAGGGTTTAAATAGGAACAATTATCAATCGATTTCTTCAGTTCATTTCTCCATATTTCACAAATTTTCTTTGTCTGCTTCATCTCTCTGTTTTTCTGCAATCGCTCTCTGTTACTATCTACATTCAATCTACTTCAACTTACAATTATGGCACGAGTTAAGCAAACACAAGTCAGAACTCCCTCACCTTCATCATCATCAAGTGGTAGAACCCCCTCACCACCACCTACTTTAACCAAAAGGGTTCCCATTCCAACTCATAAAATTATTGCCAAGGACAAAGGCAAGGCACCTGCTGTTATTCAAGAGAAACCCAAAAAGAGAAAGGAACCGCCAACTGAGAAGCTTTATGGCTGATGCCATGAAGGAAATCTCTCAGAAAAGAAGAAGAAACCAGTTTCTTCACCCCCTCCTAAGAAAGCTCCTGAATCTAAGGATAAAGATGTAGAACCTACCATACCATCATACTTTCTTAAAAGGAAAATCCATGAGGGTCAGACTCTGTATTTTGCCTATTTTGATGCAGAAAGGTTTCACTTTCCAAGACCATCTGAGATTTCACGGTCTTGAGGGTTTTCTCTCCTCTACTCTTGATAGTTATCCAAGGTTAATAAGGGATTCTACTCAACTTTCATGCTGACTGAAGAAGGTTTCGAGGCTCAGGTCAAAGGGAAAAGGATTTCTATTCCTTTGAAGATTTTTCTGTTTTGACAGGATTGCCATTTCATGGAACTTCAATAGATGGCAGTTCTGAGGCTGACACAGCTGACGAAGGATGGGAAGAGTCGTTTGACAGGCATACTGTTGTTAAAGACCTGATGATTGATGGTTTTGTTGAAACCGTTTCATTGCCTATCGGTCAAATGAAGGTCCCAACATCGAATGCTGATGTATACGCTGACCCGGATGCTTGTGCCACGATCCGGTAACCATGCAGTAGTCCAGAAGTTGGATATACTATTGCTATGGGGATTGTCCAAGGAGCTCAGGATGAGCTGGGCATGGATTGTGCTAAGGCACATGCTGGAGGCTTCACAGAGTAAGCTTGTGCTGCCTTATCCTCAACTGATTACCAAGATTCTGAAACACTTCAAGGTATCGTTTGTTAATGAAGAATCTTCAAAGACTACTCTAATTTTGGGAGAATCAATTGTAAACCAGATGCAATTGAAAAGGTTACATGGTATTTGGATAACACTTCAGCCGAATGTTGTACCAGCTCAACCTCATCCTCAACCAGCTACTGAAACAGCCCCTCCTGAGTTTGTCGCAAAATTAATGGAATTTATAGAAGCTCAGATGGCTCACAATTCCAAAATGCTAGAGTCACAGGCTAAAATGGAAGCTGCCTTGACCACTCTTCAGACTTCCCTGAATTCAGTTGTTCAGGATGTGGCTGCAATTCAAGCGCATTTGGGCATAAAGTTGTCATTTGAAGATATAGCAGACATCGGTCGTCAAGCAACAGAGGAACCTAACCCAACTCCCCTAGATCATCCTGCAACTCACGTTGAGGAGACACCTGCTGAGGGTAATACAGCGGTCTCTGCCTCTCCCTTAGATAATAGTGAGGACCTGCCAAGTTTAGGAGATTAGATGTTTAAGATATGTGTTGTTTTGTAATGACTTGGTGTATTCATTTCTTCTATATATATAATGCACTAGAACGTTTATTCCATTACTCTCTGAAATCATTTGCCATAATCTTTTAATATGCTCATTTATTGCTCTGATACAATGTTTTCTAATTTCAACCCCCAGTGCTTATGTTTACTAACATAGGGGAGGGAATTTTTTTCTGCCTTTTTGCCTTAACTGACAAAGGGGAGAGAAATTATTAACTTGCTAATGACTGCTGCATAATTTTGGTAACTCTGATGAATGACTGATAATGAATTATTAGAATGCTCTGATATTGTTAAATAGCATGTGTACTGTTATGCTCTGATCTGATGCTCTGATTTTATGATCTGATAATGGTACATATGATGCTATGAAAATATATCTGTTGTTACTATTATGTCTTGAAATGCTCAAACTCAAGTTAAAATTGTATGCTTGTCACATATGCAAAAAGGGGGAGATTGTTGGACTTTCACTACAAGAAAAAAAATGTTTTGCGGCGGTTAAAAAAAAGGGTTTGCGGCGATTTTAACCGTTGCAATTTGATGTTTGCGACGGTTCTGCAACTGTCGTAGATTCGTGCGTCGCGAGGCCATTTTGCGACGGTTCACAAAACCGTCGTTCCAACCGTCGCCAACTTTTGCAACGGTTCACAACCGCCTCTAAATATATTTTGCGACACTTAGAACAAACTCAAATTTATTTTTTTCTGCACAATTACGACAGTTATCAACCGTCGCTATATTTACTTTGAGGCAGTTTGAACCGTCGCAAACCTAATAATTTAAAATAAAAAAATATGATACAATTTTTTCCTATTTTTAATCAATTAAAATAAAAAATATTCATAAATACCATCCACATAATTTAATACATAATTAATAACTATTGTACCTAAAATCCAATTTATATAATTTTTTCAAAACAAATAACACCAATTCATACATTGAAGTTAACTAAAACAACAAATAAAATAGTTTAAATATTCAAAACATTAATTAGTGGAGTAGCTAACAATACAAAACAACTCCATCAAACTTAGAAGTTCATCCAAATATCTAATTAGTCCCTAATGAAGTTGTTCCACGATCATTAGGTTGGTGGCTGGACTCAGATGAACGTCTACCATCTATTGGCGATTCTATGTCCATTGCCTGAAAAAAAAGTATATATTAACCTCAATGAATATTGATAAATATTGTCAAAACTAATTAACTAAATTTCTCTTATGGCTATAAGAAACCTTTACACAATTGATATTTTTAATCAAAGACAAACAACTTTCACAAGATTTTTAAATATGTTTGCTATGAAAATAATTTTACCTGTTTGTCTCTAGAATTTTGCATTTGCATCAAGAAAGCAATTTGCACCTTCAACATATCAACTTCAGAATCCCTTTTCTTAAGCCTATCAATTTCAGCTTGCATTTTCTCCATCTTTTCATTAGCTTCAGAGGAAGACATCGATCTTACAGAGTGAGAAGTAGATGTAGTAATTTGTGATGGTGTTATTCCAAGTCCCATACAACGAACATATCCAAGATGTTCTTTTCCAAACACATTAACAAATGCTTCATTTGGAGAAGGAGTCTTCCCAGTTTCAGCTTGCAATTGTTCCTGTGCAAACAGATAAAAGCAAACTAAATTCCTCACTATTACCAAAACTAACAGTTGCATCTTTGATTTATAAGGTGGTCAATAACAAATAGTTACAATTACATAACACTTCTATTATTTACACTTACATATTTTTCCTTGGCTTCGTCGTTGACAAATGACCCATCAGACTTTTTATGACAAATTGAATACATTTCACCCCTACTGTATTTTCGACCATCTCTCAGTTCCTACAAGTAAACACATGTAATAAGTACATGTTCAATTAAGTATGCAATCAATAGTAGATTGAAAAAAATCCTACCAACTCACCCCTCTTCCTTGCAAGCGTCTTAGAGCCTAATGTATGAAGGATCTTTAGCTTTTCTCTATTTGCAGCATTTTTATCAGCCTTCTCCTACAATGATAACAAATGACATAAAAAAACTAAACAATAGAAAACAAATGACAACGCAAGAAAAGAATAGTTACCATTGTATCTGTCTTACGCCTGTATTGGACAAAAATAGTCCAATGGTCTTGATTAATAGAACGTGGATAATTTTGTAGATTTTCCTCCAAAGAAATATCCCACTTATAAAATTTCTTAAACAACCTACATCGTGCATCTCGCCATTTCTTTCCAAGGCTTGAAAGGATATATTTTTTGTTGTCTTTATCATCGACAACAAATTTTGACTAGCATAATCATAAAAAAAAAAAAATTAGTTTACAATCAAAACAATAAAGAATATTCAGTTGTTTATAATTGATACCTGTATTTTATCCTTAAAAATTTCATTTTTTCTTGTCGATGGAACTAGTTTCCAATTGTCGTACATTATAGGAAATCCTTAAACTTCCTTGCAATTTCACCCAAAAAACCGCCTAACAAACCAGCAGCTGATCCTACCTATTGCCCATTTGAATTCCATCTAGTTATTATTCTGCTAACATTAGGAGGAGCTTCAAGCACGTCTGATACCCTTAAGTGTGTCTTTGAAATATGTCCCGCCTCATCTAACACATAAGTCAATGAAATATGTCATATTGCAATCATGTAAAACAATTAAATTTTATAAATATAATTAGACAATAGATAACATACTAATGACTTCTACATCCCAAAATGTAAAATTCCTTTTTTGAGAAATTTCTGGCGCATCTTCTACCACATCTTCAGAGTGAGAGGATGTCTCTTGGAAATGTGTTCTTTCTGTCTCTTGCACTGATCTTGGTGTTGTCACTTGAGAAGGTGTTGCTTCTGTCGCTTGCACAGTAGTTGGTGTTGTTGTCACCGGAGAAAGATGTGGTTCTATCGTTTGCACAGCTAGCGATGTTGTCGCTTGAGAAGGTGGTGCTTGAGAAGGCGGTGCTTGAGAAGATGGTGGATTTGTCGGTGTTGTCATCGGAGATGGTAGTGGTTCTATCACTTGGAACGTTGGTTGTAAACCATGTCTCCGCAAGTGCTTCATTTTGGTTACTTGAAGATCTCCTGGTAGTATAACCTCGGCCGACCCTTCGTGAAACGCTACAATCATTTATTATTAATGTAAATAAATAAAAATCAACATATAATACAAATAAGAAACATTTTGTAATTTTAGTATTTTTAGTTATTACTAACCGGTAGGTTTTTGAAATGGTGGAAGAAGATTTGTGAAGGGATTGAGAGAGATGAGTTAGATTGAGAGCCTCCATCCTTTTTTTATTCTCTTCCATTGTTTTGCGTCGAATATCCTCATATGATGATTCCATTTTGTTCACAAGATTGAGTCTCCAAACACACTTACACTGCAAACATTGATGACAACCAAGTTAGACTAATGCAAATAGCTAAACACAAAAATGAACACAATAACAAAATGAGCACATCAAACACAATGCAACAGTAAAAGAAAGTAGTAAAAAATAACATAGATTGAAGAGTACCATGTCATAAACAACAAACAAGAATTATTAACAATCATAAATTCATATCATGATTGTTGTCATCAAAATCATCATTAAAAGTTGAAGTTTCAGGATCATCATCTGTAGTCATTCTTGCCAATTGTATATGTGTGGTTTCATTAGAAAAAATGTGTTCCAAATTTTGAGATGGGTATGGTTCAATGGGTGCCATAATTTCATCATCTCCACCCATGTCATACAAGTCCCGTGGCTTTAAATGAATAGGTATGCTCCATCCTTGTTCCTTTTCATCATCCACATAATAAACCATTTGAGCTTCTGACGCTTTAATGTATGGCTCATCATCTTCATGCTCCCCAGTATGTATTAGTCTTGCAAAATTTATAGAGGTAAAACCCAACTTATCTGTCTTAATGCCTCTTGGATTTGTGGTATTCGCCCATTTGCATTTAAACATGGGCACTTTGAAGCCATCATAGGAAACCTCAATGATATCTATCAATCTTCCATAGTAAGGCACTCCTCCAAATCTCATTTGGGCATCACTATTGCTTGAGTAACTTCGTGTTCCGAACATGCCAAAAACTCCACTATTTTGAGTTTTTAATAAATTGTCTCGTGCCAATGTTCGAAATTTGAAACCATTGACATTAAATGCAGTGAACCTTCTAACTTTATCAGAAGGACCTTGAGCAAGACTAACGAGAACATTTTTATCTGATCCACTAATGTTGTCGAGATTGTTGCAAATCTGAACACCATAAAATATACAATTAGTCACATTCTTATTAAAAATCAAAGCAACTCAATCACCAATTTTTGTCATGAACACTAACACGATTGCGGAACCAATGAGGAAACTCTCTATGAACCTTCTTGTCTACCTCAGAAGTACTCCTTGCACCACTCCTCATTTGGCTTCGAATAATACTTCTATATTGCCTATTTGGTTATTTCAAATTAGATGTATATGGAAAAAAAATTAGTGGTAAATAATATAAATATAATAAAATTACTTACCTTAGATAGTAGTCAACTATGATGCAGTTTGTTAAAACGTGTCTATGAGCTTGTAACTTTTCAATTGGTGTAAGGGTGTAGTATGAAGAACCACCAACCGATTTTCCCAACTCTAGGAAATAATTCAGCTACACGTGAGTCAGTTTGTATCTCATTAATAGGCTCATCATCTACACGACCAAGTTGATTCCATCTAGTCTCAATGTTTTCTATATACCTTGAACAAAATGTAAGAATCTCTTGTACAAGGTATCCTTCTGCAATAGACCCTTCTGGTCGTGCTTTATTACGTACATACGATTTAAGTATTCCTAAGTACCTATTATTGAACCAAAATAATATTAGTTAGAACAAAATTGTCAACTACTAATTATTGAAGGAACAAGAACACGCATATTTTACCTTTCAACAGGATACATCCATCGATAATGAACAGGACCTCCAAGTTTAACTTCTTCAACAAGGTGAACAACCAAGTGAACCATAACATTGAAGAATGAAGGAGGAAATATCATTTCCATGTGGCATAAATTGAGGACAACCTGATTTTGCAATTTTTTCCAAATCATCAACATTCAATACTTTACTGCATAATTGTCTAAAAAGTGAGCAAAACTCAATCATTATAGCTGAAACATCATCAGGTAATGTTGCTCGAATGGCTAATGGTAGAAGTTGTTCCATCAATATGTGACAATCATGACTCTTCAACATTCCATTCAACTTAAGATTTTCCATGTCAATGCATCTAGAAATGTTGCTTGAATAACCATCAGGCACAGTGATATTCTTTAAAGTTGTTAAAAATCTCTTCTTACCTTTAGTAGTAAGAGTAAAGACGGCTGGAGAAATTCTTCCATTTTCATTGGGCCAAAGGTCAGGTCTTATGCCCATAGCTTTAAGGTCTTTTCTTGCATTAAGATGATCTTTACTTTTGTGCTATCATTTAGCAAAGTAAATATGATATTGTCGCACACATTTTTCTCAATATGCATCATGTCAAGATTGTGGCGCAGAAGATTATCCTTCCAATATGGAAGTTCAAAGAATATGCTTTTCTTTTTCCATTGTTGATTGACACCTTGTGTAGGTCTTCCACCACGTATTCTTTTTCCCGACCTTTCTTTATCTGGCTTTCTACCAAATGTGACATCAATATTTTGAACCTGTTCAAGAATTTGAAGCCCAGATAACATTTTAGGTGGACCACGCATATCTTGTTGACCATCAAAGCGAACATTGTTCAATCTAAATCTATGTCTCTGATCAAGAAAACGACGATGACCCATAAAACACCATTTTTTGCTATGTGGAAGACGACGAGGAGTAGAGTCCATGTTACACGATGGGCAAGCAAGTCCAGTGTAAGTGTTCCACCCAGAAAGTGTACCCAGCCCTGGAAAATCACTAATTGTCCACATCAAAGTTGCATGTAATGTGAACATCTCTTTTTTAAAAGAATCGTATGTATCGACACCTATTGTCCATAACTCCTTTAATTCTTTTACTCTAGGAAAAATATCATTTCCTGGCATTTTTTTACCGGGAATTATCATTGACATTATAAAAGATGTATGTTTCATGCACACCCATGGAGGAGTGTTGTATGGAATGAGAATAACTGGCCAAATACTATATTTGTACTCATCATACCAAAAGGATTAAAACCATCACTAGCTAATGCAAGACGCACATTTCGCGGGTCTGATGCAAACCAAGGGTGTGTCAAGTCAAAATGTTTCCATGCTTCAGAATCTCTAGGATGCCTCAACATTCCATCATTCTTACTATCATTTGCATGCCATCTCATATCCTCGGCCGACTTTGACGACAAAATAATCTTTGTAACCGTGGTTTTAATGGAAAATAGCGAAGAACTTTTGCAGGAACTTTCTTTCGATTATTGCCATCACCAGACACTCCAACTGCACCAACTTTTGCTTTTGATTTCCATTTCGAAGTGTTACAAATTTTGCAGGTCTCCCTTTCTTCATCTTCCTTATTACCCCAATAAAGCATACAATTATTCGGACAAACAGGGATTTTTTCATAATTTAAACCAAGCTTGGTGATTGTTTTCTTGGCTTCATAGAATGAATTTGGTATATTTGCAAATTCAAATGCATCTTTTAATAACTCTAAAACCATTGTCATGGCTTTATTAGTCATTCCACATAAACATTTGATGTGATACAACTTTACCAAAAAAGATAGTCTTGAATATTTAACACACCCTTCATACAAAGGTTTTTCTCCTTCTCTACTTAATTCATAGTACTCTTTGGCCTCTTCATACCTTTGTTGACTTGCATATTTCTCCTTCTCTGCATTTGATTCAATGGGTAATTCATTTGCATGATCTTCGACTCCAAGCATCGTTAATCATGTTTTGCATTTGATCATCAACGACAACTGTGTCTTGAACTATATTAGAAATACTAATAGGTGAGATAGTACTAGTTTCTCCTATGGACTCTCCGTGATGTACCCAAATGGTGTATCCCTTTGGAAATGGTTTGCACTTTAAGTGATCATACATTACACTTCTACTCTGCGGTTTTTTGAAACCACAACGTTTACAAGGACATATTATTTCGCCATTTTCTAATTCATCTCGAAAGGCAAAATTAATAAATTCCTTTATCCCTTGATCATATTCATCCGATGTGTGTGGCTTCTTAATCCATGATTTATCCATTTCTATAAAGAAGTTTAACATATGTTATTTTGACACAGAAATAACATAATTCAACTTAGAACCAAAAAAAAAGATTGATCTTAAACAGAATAGATTCACTAGGCATAAAGGAACAAAACATAACAACCTCATACTCATAGAAAATAGTACTCGATAAACATTCAAAATATAGAACTAGACCAGGTATACAGGTATATAGTACTCGACAAACAAATCAAACTACAAATTATTTTTAAAAGCAAACAAACCAATCATTAACATATGTTATTTACTTTAGTTTATCCATTAAATGCAAACAAATATTAGAACTGAAAGTGCAGAATTTAGCAATCAAAGTGTAGAACATAGCACTCAAACATCTTTAGTACAAAAAAAAGGAAGAAGTGTTACGCTATCAGCTTTTACATAATAAAAGTATCTTACCTATTGTGTTATGTTGCGCGGTCGATGGAGAAGTATTACGCTACACCGTCACCAGAGAGAGGCTGAAAGCAGCGCCGTCACAGGAGATGGGCACGAAGAAGCACTGTCACTGGAAACTAATTCAATCAATAAACCAATCATCAACAAACCAATCTGAAAACTAGTTTTAAATGCAAACAAATCAATCTGTAAACTAGTTTCAAATGCAAACAAATCAATCTGAAAATTATTTTTAAAAACAAACAAACCAATCTCAAACAAACCAATCACTAATCATAATTCAAATAATCGTAATTCTAAGATTTTATTATAATTCATTTCAAAACCAAATGTAATTTCTAGTCCAAAGTTTAAAGACAGAAAAAATGATTACTCCAACCAATATAATGTGCAAAAAAAAAGTGAAAAAGAATTGTGTAATGTTATTCAAAGATAAAATTTGCCACAAATAAAACACTCACATTTTATTAAAAACAGAAACGTGAATCCCACTATATTTGGTACGGTATTTGTTTTTGTGTTCTATTTTATGTCAAATTTTGTGTTCTAATATATATTACTCATTTGCTGATTAGTTTTTGGATCTTTTAGCATATATTGAATGGACAGGAGCAGTTTAAATTAATATTCTTGTTAACCAAACCTGTAAAACACCCTATTACATAACCATTTAGCTAAATCAGATGAAAAGATGAAGAGAAAAACCATAACCAGTTTTATTTCACATTTCTAGTTTCTCCGGTTATATCTCCAGGACACAGGGTCCAGCATAAATATCATTGACATTGCCACTACTTTACAAGTTTTACATTACTGGAGACCATCATTCAAACACATATTGTTGCCTTCAAAGTTTCAAAAGGCAACAAACAATCTGGAAATTATTTTTAAAAGCAAACAAACCAATCTCAAACAAACCAATCATTAACATATATCAAACAATCAAACCAAGAGAACGTTATATCAAACAGACATCGCATACCTGGCCAAGCTTGATTTCTCCTCTATTTGGATTGTAAAGCACATGAATGTTGCAAACCACAACTTTACGAGAATCTGTCAAGCTGCAGAATGCTGCATTTATGTTATATTGAGTAAACAAAGATATCTCTTCAAAAAAATATGAATGATAATTTGAAAAATTAAAAGAATGCCCATAAGGCTATCAACACCTCAGTCATTAAAAGAAAAGTTGCAAGCATAACACAAGCAAGGCTCAATTAAAATCATCCCCTGACCTTGTGCACCAATCTAAATCTTTATGTCAGCACTCAGCAGCATAAAAATATACACTTGTGAGTTATGAACCTAAACAGTGTCCTCATTCTCATAAGATTTAAGGAAACAACAACAAGCTTTTCATCCTCTAATGATAGATGGATACTCTTAATGCTTACTGTAACTAGCTAGTACAGGAACTCACTGGGTTTGTACCCCAATATACTTTTCTTTTCCCCTCAAATTATATTATCAGTTGTCTGAACACATTTGAGTTAAGCTATCACAATAAGCCAACATCACTCAACTACAAACCAATCCATATAAAGACACTAAGTTTGGCTACTCTGTTGTTTGTTTTGCTTCTAAATGAAACAACGGCTATTTCATCCCTTTGTGCCCCTTTATAGAAATTTTTACTTTATATACAGCAAGGAATTTTGTTTGAAAAACTTCAAGTTAGACCATTATGGACAGAGTATTCATTTAGTTTTTTTATTTAATAAAATTATGCAATATATCGTGTTGTACCAGTGCCCCAATTTACAGAAAACAATCTGTGATGCTTTTCATTCATTATGATTAATTTCAAAATTAAGATAACACTTGCCGCACAAAAAAATTGGAACTAAACTGTTAAATGGAACTAAATGATTACCTTTGCAAGAGTTGATTTTGTTTCCCAGAGTAGATTTCGTTTCTCTTCGCTTTCGCTTCTCTTCGATTTCGTTTCCTTCAGAAGTTTTAGGGTTGACAGATTTGGGGCAATCAGAAATTTTACGGTTGTGAAAGGATGTGTACGGGGATAACAAAGGAGTAAACGAAAGAGAGAGTGAGGAATGAACTTACAAAATCTAGAAAAATAAAACACGTTTATGCCCTAAACGACGACGGCAGTTGATTAAAACCGCCCCTAGGAACTGTCGCAAACTGGCGGCCAGATTGAAAAACGCAACTCGTGTGCTTTATATGATGTAGTACGGTTGCGGCGGTTGACGAAAACCGCCTCCAAAACCGTCGCAGTGTGAAGGTGAGGGCGGTTATTGCAAAACCGTCGCAGGCTAAGTGTCGCAAACTTAAAAAATTCTTGTAGTGTTTAGTCCTCTTAATCCTAATTTTGACATAATTAAAACATACAATGTTCATACATCATATGATAAATCTAACATTTTAACTGAGCAAGATTTCAGGAACAACAACTCAACCCTACACACTTGAGACAAATTGCTTGGAACTCAAAAAATCAACAAAAGTTGAAAATATACTGAGTAAATCGATTAGGAAATCGATTTCGTAAAAGGGTTGTAAGGAAACATAATGTTTGTGGTTATACAATCGATTAGGCAATCGACTGGCACAATCAGAATTAAAAATTGTGCAAGTCAGTGGCAACCTGATTTGCATGCTAATCGATTGGCAAATCGATTGTGCACATCACAAAGTAAAAAACTGATTGAAACAAATCGATTGGGAAATCGATTGGGAAAGTCACAGGGACAATCCATTTACTAGGTTAATCGATTGGCAAATCGATTGCTTAAATAATATTTCAAAAGTAACATGACCTGTGACAAACACAATCGATTGGACAATCTATTGTGAGAAATTTAATCATGTTAAGTTTGGTATCAATCGATTGGGCAATCGATTTGAAACTAAACAACTGGTAAGAACTTTTCAGAAAAATACTACAAAAATCGATTGGCACTCCCGATTAACACAAAATTAGCTAAGTTCCTGTTTTAAACACAATCAATTGACAAATCGATTGACACAAATATTTGAAATCTCAGGGAACTCTCAGTTTGTGGCCAAATCGATTATGTGTATTTGTGAATCGATTATGTGACTTGGTAAATCGATTACGTAATCGATTGGTGTGACTTTATATTGTAACAAAACACCTGACATCGATTATGCAATCGATTCATATAAGTCTACACATAATTTACTGAAAAGTGTTTTTAAAAGAATCGATTGGGAAATCGATTGGTTTGTATAGTCTCAAGATTCAAGAAAAACAAGACTTACGATAATCGATTGGCAAATCGATTAAGCCCGTTTTATAACTTTAATGAATCGATTGGTAAATTGATTTATTAGTTGTTTTTCAGAAACTATATAAACAGTTTTCAATCATTCTCTCAATAACACATCAGAATACTTTTGAACACTTGAATATACCTCAGAACACTGAAGAACCCTTAAGAACATTTTGTTAACATTCTGATATTGCCTTTTTCAGATCAGACCAAAAGATTATCCATAATCATTGAGAGAGCTGAAAAAGAATTCTTGAGAGAAAAAGACATTGTTCTCATAAACACTCATTGAACAACCAGATTCTTGTGAGATACATTGATCAAGATTGAAGACAAACTTTTTACTTCTTTTATTTTTTTTGTAACAAATACTCTGTAAAGAAACGACTGTGAAAAATCCAGCTAGAAACTGGTGTGGCGATCTTCTTGGCTGATGAGAGGATGAGAGGCCTCATCAAGAAGGAGCTGAACTTGATCTTGTGTGAGTCTGCCGAGTGACTGCAAGGATCAAGGGGTTAAGCAATAGGAAAGAGATTGAGTTAGATAGATAGGTTTTTGAGGAAACTGGACAATCTGTAAACAAGTCTCATTTCTTTCTATTGAAGAAAAAGCTAAAATCCAGTTGGATTGTCATGACTGGATGTAGGTTGTCTTATTGACAACTGAACCAGGATAAACCTTGGTGCCTTCTATCCCTTATCCTTTAACTTTAAATGTTTAATCTTGTATATGCCGCATTATAATTCCGATGTGTATGAATCTGAATAAATCTTGCATCATATGATTGTATGTTCGATCTTAATCGTATGCTAGACGTATTCGATTTTCTATATTGTTTTAATTTGATAACTACTGTCATATTCTATAATTGCGAGGTCATAATAATCAACATTGTGCATCCAATAGCTGTTTTTGTGTCATTGGATGAACATTTAGGTTATTTTCGTCCTCCCTAGGCTTATTCTGGTCCAATTAAGGTTTTTTAACCAATCTTGTGCATCCAATAAGTTTATTTGTGTCATTAGATGAACATTTAGGTCATTTTCGTCCTCCCTAGGCTTATTCTTAGTCCAATTAGGGTTTTTAACCAAACTTGTGCATCCAATAGGTGTGTTTGTGTCATTGGATGAACATTTAGGTCATTTTCGTCCTCTCTAGGCTTATTCTTGTCCAACTAGGGTTTTTAACCAATCTCTTGTGCATCCAATAGGTGTGTTTGTGTCATTGGATGAACATTTAGGTCATTTTCGTCCTCCCTAGGCTTATTCTTGTCCAATTAGGGTTTTTAACCAATCTTGTGCATCCAATAAGTTCATTTGTGTCATTGGATTGGATGAACATTTAGGTCATTTTCGTTCTCCCTTGGCTTATTCTTGTCCAATTAGGGTTTTTAACCAATCTTGTGCATCCAATAGGTGTGTTTGTGTCATCAGATGAACATTTAGGTCATTTTTGTCCTCCCTAGGCTTATTCTTGTACAATTAGGGTTTTTAACCAATCTTGTGCATCCAATAAGTTCATTTGTGTCATTGGATGAACATTTAGGTCATTTTCGTCCTCCCTAGGCTTATTCTTGTCCAATTAGGGTTTTTAACCAATCTTGTGCATCCAATAGGTGTGTTTGTGTCATTGGATGAACATTTAGGTCATTTTCGTCCTCCCTAGGTTTATTCTTGTCCAATTAGGGTTTTTTAATTCATCTTGTGCATCCAATAGTTGTTTTTGTGTCATTGGATGAACATTTAGGTCATTTTCGTCCTCCCTAGGCTTATTCTTGTCCAATTAGGGTTTTTAACCAATCTTGTGCATCCAATAAGTTTGTTTGTGTCATTGGATGAACATTTAGGTCATTTTCGTCCTCCCTAGGTTTATTCTTGTCCAATTAGGGTTTTTAACCAATCTTGTGCATCCAATAGGTGTGTTTGTGTCATTGGATGAACATTTAGGTCATTTTCGTCCTCCCTAGGCTTATTCTTGTCCAATTAGGGTTTTTAACCAATCTTGTGCATCCAATAGGTGTGTGTTTGTGTCATTGGATGAACATTTAGGTCATTTTCGTCCTCCCTAGGCTTATTCTTGTCCAATTAGGGTTTTTAACCAATCTTGTGCATCCAATAGGTGTGTTTGTGTCATTGGATGAACATTTAGGTCATTTTCGTCCTCCCTAGGTTTATTCTTGTCCAATTAGGGTTTTTAACCAATCTTGTGCATCCAATAAGTGTGTTTGTGTCATTGGATGAACATTTAGGTCATTTTCGTCCTCCCTATGTTTTATTCTAGTCCAATTAGGGTTTTTAACCAATCTTGTGCATCCAATAGGTGTGTTTGTGTCATTGGATGAACATTTAGGTCATTTTCGTCCTCCCTAGGCTTATTCTTGTCCAATTAGGGTTTTTAACCAATCTTGTGCATCCAATAAGTTCATTTGTGTCATGGGATGAACATTTAGGTCATTTTCGTCTCCCTTAGGCTTATTCTTGTCCAATTATGGTTTTTAACCAATCTTGTGCATCCAATAGGTGTGTTTGTGTCATTGGATGAACATTTAGGTCATTTTCGTCCTCCCTAGGCTTATTCTTGTCCAATTAGGGTTTTTAACCAATCTTGTGCATCCAATAAGTTCATTTGTGTCATTGGATGAACATTTAGGTCATTTTCGTCCTCCCTAGGCTTATTCTTGTCCAATTAGGGTTTTTAACCAATCTTGTGCATCCAATATAGTGTGTTGTGTCATTGGATGAACATTTAGGTCATTTTCGTCCTCCCTCTCCTAGGCTTATTCTTGTCCAATTAGGGTTTTTTACCAATCTTGTGCATCCAATAGGTGTGTTTGTGTCATTGGATGAACATTTAGGTCATTTTCGTCCTCCCTAGGTTTATTCTTGTCCAATTAGGGTTTTTAACCAATCTTGTGCATCCAATAGGTGTGTTTTGTGTCATTGGATGAACATTTAGGTCATTTTCGTCCTCCCTAGGTTTATTCTAGTCCAATTAGGGTTTTTTAACCAATCTTGTGCATCCAATAGGTGTGTTTGTGTCATTGGATGAACATTTAGGTCATTTTCGTCCTCCCTAGGCTTATTCTTGTCCAATTAGGGTTTTTAACCAATCTTGTGCATCCAATAGGTTTGTTTGTGTCATTGGATGAACATTTAGGTCATTTTCGTCCTCCCTAGGTTTATTCTAGTCCAATTAGGGTTTTTTTACCAATCTTGTGCATCCAATAGGTGTGTTTGTGTCATTGGATGAACATTTAGGTCATTTTCGTCCTCCCTAGGCTTATTCTTGTCCAATTAGGGTTTTTAACCAATCTTGTGCATCCAATAAGTTCATTTGTGTCATTGGATTCACATTTAGGTCATTTTCGTCCTCCTATGGCTTATTCTTGTCCAATTAGGTTTTTAACCAATCTTGTGCATCCAATAAGGTGTGTTTGTGTCATTGGATGAACATTTAGGTCATTTTCGTCCTCCCTAGGTTTATTCTAGTCCAATTAGGGTTTTTAACCAATCTTGTGCATCCAATAGGTGTGTTTGTGTCATTGGATGAACATTTAGGTCATTTTCGTCCTCCCTAGGCTTATTCTTGTCCAATTAGGGTTTTTAACCAATCTTGTGCATCCAATAAGTTTGTTTGTGTCATTGGATGAACATTTAGGTCATTTTCGTCCTCCCTAGGTTTATTCTAGTCCAATTAGGGTTTTTAACCAATCTTGTGCATCCAATAGGTGTGTTTGTGTCATTGGATGAACATTTAGGTCATTTTCGTCCTCCCTAGGCTTATTCTTGTCCAATTAGGGTTTTTAACCAATCTTGTGCATCCAATAAGTTCATTTGTGTCATTGGATGAACATTTAGGTCATTTTCGTCCTCCCTAGGCTTATTCTTGTCCAATTAGGTTTTTTAACCAATCTTGTGCATCCAATAGGTGTGTTTGTGTCATTGGATGAACATTTAGGTCATTTTCGTCCTCCCTAGGCTTATTCTTGTCCAATTAGGGTTTTTAACCAATCTTGTGCATCCAATAAGTTCATTTTGTGTCATTGGATGAACATTTAGGTCATTTTCGTCCTCCCTAGGCTTATTCTTGTCCAATTAGGGTTTTTAACCAATCTTGTGCATCCAATAGGTGTGTTGTGTCATTGGATGAACATTTAGGTCATTTTCGTCCTCCCTAGGTTTATTCTAGTCCAATTAGGGTTTTTAACCAATCTTGTGCATCCAATAGGTGTGTTTGTGTCATTGGATGAACATTTAGGTCATTTTCGTCCTCCCTAGGCTTATTCTTGTCCAATTAGGGTTTTTAACCAATCTTGTGCATCCAATAAGTGTGTTTGTGTCATTGGATGAACATTTAGGTCATTTTCGTCCTCCCTAGGTTTTTCTTGTCCAATTAGGGTTTTTAACCAATCTTGTGCATCCAATAGGTGTGTTTGTGTCATTGGATGAACATTTAGGTCATTTTCGTCCTCCCTAGGTTTTTTTCTTGTCCAATTAGGGTTTTTAACCAATCTTGTGCATCCAATAGGTGTGTTTGTGTCATTGGATGAACATTTAGGTCATTTTCGTCCTCCCTAGGCTTTATTCTTGTCCAATTAGGGTTTTTAACCAATCTTGTGCATCCAATAGGTGTGTTTGTGTCATTGGATGAACATTTAGGTCATTTTCGTCCTCCCTAGGCTTATTCTTGTCCAATTAGGGTTTTTAACCAATCTTGTGCATCCAATAGGTGTGTTTTGTGTCATTGGATGAACATTTAGGTCATTTTCGTCCTCCCTAGGTTTATTCTTGTCCAATTAGGGTTTTTTAACCAATCTTGTGCATCCAATAGGTTCATTTGTGTCATTGGATGAACATTTAGGTCATTTTCGTCCTCCCTAGGCTTATTCTTGTCCAATTAGGGTTTTTAACCAATCTTGTGCATCCAATAAGTTCATTTGTGTCATTGGATGAACATTTAGGTCATTTTTCGTCCTCCCTAGGTTTATTCTTGTCCAATTAGGGTTTTTTTTTGTGCACCAATCTTGTGCATCCAATAGGTGTGTTTGTGTCATTGGATGAACATTTAGGTCATTTTCGTCCTCCCTAGGCTTTATTCTTGTCCAATTAGGGTTTTTAACCAATCTTGTGCATCCAATAAGTTCATTTGTGTCATTGGATGAACATTTAGGTCATTTTCGTCCTCCCTAGGCTTATTCTTGTCCAATTAGGGTTTTTAACCAATCTTGTGCATCCAATAGGTGTGTTTGTGTCATTGGATGAACATTTAGGTCATTTTTTTCCTCCCTAGGCTTATTCTTGTCCAATTAGGGTTTTTAACCAATCTTGTGCATCCAATAAGTTCATTTGTGTCATTGGATTACATTTAGGTCATTTTCGTCCTCCTAGGCTTATTCTTGTCCAATTAGGGTTTTTAACCAATCTTGTGCATCCAATAGGTTGTTTTGTGTCATTGGATGAACATTTAGGTCATTTTCGTCCTCCCTAGGTTTTGTCTTGTCCAATTAGGGTTTTTTAAACCAATCTTGTGCATCCAATAGGTGTGTTTGTGTCATTGGATGAACATTTAGGTCATTTTCGTCCTCCCTAGGCTTATTCTTGTCCAATTAGGGTTTTTAACCAATCTTGTGCATCCAATAAGTTCATTTGTGTCATTGGATGAACATTTAGGTCATTTTCGTCCTCCCTAGGTTTATTCTTGTCCAATTAGGGTTTTTTAACCAATCTTGTGCATCCAATAGGTGTGTTTGTGTCATTGGATGAACATTTAGGTCATTTTCGTCCTCCCTAGGTTTATTCTTGTCCAATTAGGGTTTTTAACCAATCTTGTGCATCCAATAGGTGTGTTTTTTGTGTCATTGGATGAACATTTAGGTCATTTTCGTCCTCCCTAGGCTTTATTCTTGTCCAATTAGGGTTTTTTAACCAATCTTGTGCATCCAATAAGTTTGTTTGTGTCATTGGATGAACATTTAGGTCATTTTCGTCCTCCCTAGGCTTATTCTTGTCCAATTAGGGTTTTTAACCAATCTTGTGCATCCAATAGGTGTGTTTGTGTCATTGGATGAACATTTAGGTCATTTTCGTCCTCCCTAGGCTTATTCTTGTCCAATTAGGGTTTTTAACCAATCTTGTGCATCCAATAAGTTCATTTGTGTCATTGGATGAACATTTAGGTCATTTTCGTCCTCCCTAGGCTTATTCTTGTCCAATTAGGGTTTTTAACCAATCTTGTGCATCCAATAGGTGTGTTTGTGTCATTGGATGAACATTTAGGGTCATTTTCGTCCTCCCTAGGCTTATTCTTGTCCAATTAGGGTTTTTAACCAATCTTGTGCATCCAATAGGTTCATTTGTGTCATTGGATGAACATTTAGGTCATTTTCGTCCTCCCTAGGCTTATTCTTGTCCAATTAGGGTTTTTAACCAATCTTGTGCATCCAATAGGTGTTTTGTGTCATTGGATGAACATTTAGGTCATTTTCGTCCTCCCTAGGTTTATTCTTGTCCAATTAGGGTTTTTAACCAATCTTGTGCATCCAATAGGTGTGTTTGTGTCATTGGATGAACATTTAGGTCATTTTCGTCCTCCCTAGGCTTATTCTTGTCCAATTAGGGTTTTTAACCAATCTTGTGCATCCAATAAGTTCATTTGTGTCATTGGATGAACATTTAGGTCATTTTCGTCCTCCCTAGGTTTATTCTTGTCCAATTAGGGTTTTTAACCAATCTTGTGCATCCAATAGGTGTGTTTGTGTCATTGGATGAACATTTAGGTCATTTTCGTCCTCCCTAGGCTTATTCTTGTCCAATTAGGGTTTTTAACCAATCTTGTGCATCCAATAAGTTGTTTGTGTCATTGGATGAACATTTAGGTCATTTTCGTCCTCCCTAGGTTTATTCTTGTCCAATTAGGGTTTTTTAACCAATCTTGTGCATCCAATAGGTGTGTTTGTGTCATTGGATGAACATTTAGGTCATTTTCGTCCTCCCTAGGCTTATTCTTGTCCAATTAGGGTTTTTAACCAATCTTGTGCATCCAATAAGTTCATTTGTGTCATTGGATGAACATTTAGGTCATTTTCGTCCTCCCTAGGCTTATTCTTGTCCAATTAGGGTTTTTAACCAATCTTGTGCATCCAATAGGTGTGTTTGTGTCATTGGATGAACATTTAGGTCATTTTCGTCCTCCCTAGGCTTATTCTTGTCCAATTAGGGTTTTTAACCAATCTTGTGCATCCAATAAGTTCATTTGTGTCATTGGATGAACATTTAGGTCATTTTCGTCCTCCCTAGGCTTATTCTTGTCCAATTAGGGTTTTTTAACCAATCTTGTGCATCCAATAAGGTGTGTTTGTGTCATTGGATGAACATTTAGGTCATTTTCGTCCTCCCTAGGCTTTATCTTGTCCAATTAGGGTTTTTAACCAATCTTGTGCATCCAATAGGTGTGTTTGTGTCATTGGATGAACATTTAGGTCATTTTCGTCCTCCCTAGGCTTATTTTCTGTCCAATTAGGGTTTTTAACCAATCCTTGTGCATCCAATAAGTTCTTTGTGTCATTGGATGAAACATTTAGGTCATTTTCGTCCTCCCCTAGGTTTATTCTAGTCCAATTAGGGTTTTTAACCAATCTTGTGCATCCAA
>PGWS01037197.1:0-30667 GCA_002896235.1 Cicer reticulatum | reverse complement strand
TCGTCTGATTTTATGAATACTATGTTGATTGTTAACTGTGTGAATGAGATGTACTGGAGTGTTCTTGCTACTTGAATGAAAATTGGTGATATTACTTGAATGTCCAAGTTGTTTGATCTTTTATTTTGTTACTGTTAAGACTGGATGATGCATTGTGAGTAGTACAAACCAAAATATTGGATTATATTGTGATTGACTGATAGTTACATATATATGATGAATGTGGTGAAGTCAAACTGAAATTTATTGGGTTGTGATTTTGGAGATAGACATATTTTGTCACATATAGGGAGAGTTTGAAAAAACCTAGTGATACAGGGAAGTACAACTGAATGTGCCTGATCGTGGAGGGCTACAGGTCGAACTGTAAGGTAAGACTGAAAGACCTTTGGGTACCTCTAATGGGGAATTCCTAAAGTGGATTAGTGGTTATTCCCTAAGGCCGGGAGCTACCGTGCAACACAGAGTACCCGACCGTCGCGTATATGTGTCTCAGGTTGAGTTGAGTGGATCTCTATGAGGACTTGGCCATTCATGAATTGTCTGTCCGCTCTTGTAGTGGCATAGTATCAGGCCTCCTAGCCAAGTACTTCAGAGTAGAATGGTACTAAATGATGAAGTATAGAGTATAGGACATGCATAGCATTTTCGTCCTTGTGATTGTCTTATGTGAATGAATTTGATGAATCGTTGATATTATACACATGACTGATTTTGAGGTTGTCATAATTTGATTGCTTGCGTGTTCTCCTCGTGTATTTTATACTGTTGCTAATTTTCGATACTCACCCCTCATTGTTTGTGTTTGGCGTTTGCGACGGGCGCAGACGAGTTGTAAGTTGAAGGTAATGACTAGTACCATCATAGAGGTGGAAGCCATCATGTCTTGGAGACTCTTATTATATGCAATTGTGTTGATGTTATTTTTGAGCATTTTTATTTTGGGTATTTCCGCTTCTTATAGTGACACCGGGTTGGGACTACATTTGCACTTAATTTAAAACATAAGTGTGTGTACTTCAAAAAGGATTATGTTGTCTGATATTGTGATTTCATGTTGTTAAGTGGATGGAAACCTTTGAATTTATTTGACGTGTTTAGGATTATGTGATACTCTTTATCTTAATAATAAATAAATATGTTGGGAAGTTTTTATATTTAGTTATTTGAAGTTCGCAGTTTTAAAAATCTGAAAAAATTAAATTTGTTTTAATTGGGGATTAGGGTGTCACAGTACGAAAATTGCCCGAAAAGTCCACATGAAATCGAGGACCAGGAGACCCTTATAGCATTCTTCTCCAAAATTTATAATTTGGTGTTTCGGGTTCCACATCAGATTTTAAACACTAGTTATCATCTAGTCCGAAAATAAGGATTTTCATTCCATTTTTTGTTGGTGGTACGAAAATCGCCAGAAAAGTCAAGATGATATCGAGGACTGGGGAGAACCATATAGCATTCTTCTCCTAACTTTATAATTGTGTTTCAGGTTCCACGTCAGATTTCAAACACTAGCCATCGATTTGGTCTGAAAATACCAATTTCAGTCCATTTTGTCGTGTGGTACGAAAATCGCTTGAAAACTCCAGATGAAATCGAAGATCTTGAGACCCTTATAGCATTATTCTCCTAAATTTATAATTGTGTTTCAGGTTATGCATCAAATCTCAAAACACTAGCCATTTTCTAGTTCGAAAATACATATTTTGGTCCCTTTTTGTTGGGTGGTACGAAATCGAACGAAAAGCCCAGAAATCAAGGATCGAGAGACCATTATAGCATTCTTCTACTAAATTGATAAATGTGTTTGGGGTTCTGCGTTAGATTTCAAAACACTACCTATCATCTGGGCCCAAGATACAGATTTCAGTCCATTTGTGTCTGGTGGTACGAAATCACACCCGAAAGTCCAAATAAAATCGAGGACCGGGAGACCTTATTGCATTATTCTACTAATTTTATAACATTGTCTCGGGTTCCACATCATATTTTAAACATTAACCATCGTGTGGTCCAAAAATACGGATTTCAGTCCATTTTTGTCGGATAATACGAAAATCTCCCAAAAAGTTCAGATTATATCGAGGACTAGGAGACCCTTATAGAAATATTTTCCTAACTTTAAAATTGTGTTTCAGGTTCCACGTTAGATTACAAACACTAGCTATCGTTTGCTCCGAAAATACGGATTTCAGTTAATTTTTGTCCTGTGATACCAAAATCGCCTAAAAAGTCCATATGAAATCGAAGACCTGAAGACCCTTATAGTATTTTTTCTCTTAAATTTATAACTTATTTTCGAGTTTCGCGTCAGATTTCAAATACTAGCCAGCGTCTGGTCCAAAAATAAGGATTTATGTCCATTTATGTCTTGTGGTACAAAAATCGGCCAAAAAGTCTAGATGAAATTGCAACTTGAAGACCCTTATAGCATTCTTCTCCTAAATTTATTACTGTGATTTGGGTTCTGTGTCAATTTTCAAATACTAGCCACCATTTGGTCCGAAAATACGTATTTTGGTTCGTTTTTGTCGGTTGGTACGAAAATCGCCCGAAAAGTCCAGTTGAAATTGAGGACAGGGAGACCTTTTTAGCATTCTTCTCCTAAATTTATAACTTTGATTCTGGTTTCGCGTCAAATTTCAAACACTAACCATCGTCTGGTCCGAAAATACAAATTTTGGTCCATTTTTGTCGGGTGGTATGAAAATTGTTGGAAACGTCTAGATGAAATCGAGGACTGAGAGACCATTATAGAATCCTTCAACTAAATTTATAATTTTGTTTCGGGTTCCGCGCCAGATTTAAAATAATAGTCATCGTCGGTTCCGAAAATACGGATTGCGGTCCATTTTTTTGAGGTGGTACGATAATCACCCAAAACGTCTAGATGAAATCGACGACCCGAAGACCCTTATATCATTCTTCTCCTAAATTGATAATTGTGTTTAGGGTTCCGCGTCAGATTTCAAATACTAATTATCCAGATGAAATACTAATTGTGTACGAAAATATGGATTTCCGTCCATTTTTGTCGGGTAGTACAAAAATTGCCCGAAAAGTCCAGATGAAATCGAGGACCAGAGACCCTTAAAGCATTCTTCTCCTAAATTTATAATTGTCTTTTGGGTTCCACGAATGTTTCTAAACACTGGCCAACTTTTTGTCAAACAATACGGATTTCAATCCATCTTTATCTAGTGGTACAAAAATCCCCCAAAAAGTCTAGATGAAATTTGAGGACCGGTATACACTTGTAACATTCTTCTCCTAAATTTATATTTGTGTTTCGGGTTCAGCATCATATTTCAAACACTAGCCATCGTCTGTTCCGAAAATACAAATTTTGTTCCATTTTTGTCTGGTGGTACGAAAATCGCCAGAAAAGTCCAGATGAAATTGAGGACCGGGAGACCCTTGTAGAATTCTTCTCATACATTTATGACTCTGTTTTGGGTTCCACATTTGATTTCTAAAACTAGCTATCATTTGGTCCGAAAATACGGATTTTGATCCATTTTGTAGGGTGGTACGATAAATGCCCGAAAAGTCCATACGAAATCGAGGACCGGGATACCCTTATAGAATTCTTCTCCTAAATCTATAAATGTGTTTCGGGTTCCACGATAGATTTCAAACACTAGCCATCGTTTGGTCCAAAAATACGGATTTCAATCTGCTTTTGTCCGGTGGTACGAAAATCGTCCTAAAATGCCAAATGAAATCGAGGACCCGGAAACCCTAATATTCTTCTCCTAAATTAATCATTGTGTTTCGGGTTCCGCATCAAATATTAATCACTAGCCATCACCTAAACCCGAAATCCTAAATCCTAATCCGTAAACGTGATTTCTTAAACCCTAAACAGGATTTTTTTGAAACCCTAAACATCCTAACACACTAAACCCTAATAAAATAGAGTTGACAATTAAAGATGTAATTATTACTTTATTTGACAACTCTATTGTATTATATGTTATTATTATCTTTCCTTATGAATTAAAACTATAAAACGAAGATAGTAATAACATATAGGCTAAATACCACTCGTGGTCCCTTAACTTTATTTTAGTTTAACGTTTTAGTCTTTATCTTCTTTTTTTTTTTCCGATTTGTCTTTTATTTTAAATTTTAAGTGACATTTGATAATTTATGTTTTAACATGTCAACAATGTTATCCTTCTTTTTTTCCAAAAAATTCATAAAATTTCAAACAAAACCCATAAAATTAATTATCATCCTCAATATAATACACAATTTCATCAAATTCATACTTAAATATTTAAATAAACTCATATTTTCATCTCTAACACTATCAAATAAGATGACAAATATGTGTTTATTTGAGTTATAAATTTTGATGAATTTGTTTGTATATAATAAATATAATTAATTTTATGGGTTTTGTTTAAATTTTTGATGAAATTTTGAATTTTTGAAAAAAAAAAAGGATAACATTGTAAACACTGTTAACACATAAAAAGATTAAATTGTCACCTTTAGTGTGTTAGGCTATTTAGGGTTAAAAAAAAATCATGTTTAGGGTTTCAGAAATCACATTTTAGGATTGGGGTTTAGAGTTTAGGGTTCAGGATTTAGGGTTAACAGTTTAGGGTTTAGGATCAGGGTTTAAGGTTTAGGTTTTAAGGTTTAGGATTTAGGGTTTTGGCCTTAAGGTTATGTGTTTAGTATTAAGGGTTATCTTTCATAACGAAGAATAACTACAAACAAAGATAATAGTAACATATTATAAATAAGTTGTCAAATAAAAGATATAATTAATACTTTATTTGAAAATATATTTTATTATATATATTATTATTATCTTCGTTATGAAAAAACAAATACAAAACAAGATGATAATAACATATAATAAAATAGAAGTTGTCAAATAAATATTTATTATTACATTATTTGACAACTCTATTTTATTATATGTTTATAATTATCTTCATTATGAAGTAAAACTAATAAATGAAGATAATAGTAAAATAGAGTTGTCAAATAAATTAATAATTATATATTTGTTTGACAACTATATTTTATTATACGTTATTACTATCTTCGTTTTGTAGTTGTACTAAATAACGAAAATAATAATAACATATAACAAAATTAAGTTGTAAAATAAATATGTAATTATTCCTTTATTTGACAATTATATTTACTATATCTTATTATTATCTTTGTTATGAAGTAAAACTATAAAAACGAAGATAATAATAACATTAATTAAAATAGAGATATCAAAAAATGTAATAATTAAATATTTATTGACAACTCTATTTTATTATATGTTATTATTTCTTCGTTTTTTATTTATTATACAACTAAATTTGTATAGTTATTATTATTTCGTTATTAGTATAACTACAAAATGAATAAATATAAAAACATATAAGAAAATTGAGTTGTCAAATAAAATGTAATTATTACTTGATTTGACCACACCATTTTTATTATATTTTATTATTATCTTCGTCATTACTTATTTGTTTGACAACTCTAATTAATTATATGTTATAATTCATCTTCATTCTTAAGTATAACTATAAAAAAGAGTTAATAATAACATATAACAAATTGAGTTGTAAAATAAATAAATAATTACATTATTTATTTGACAACTTTATTTATTTGACAACTCTATTTTATTATATGTTTATTATTATCTTCATTATGAACTAAAACTATAAAAAAAAGATAATAACAATATATAACAAAATTGAGTTGTCAAATAAATATGTAATTATTACTTTATTTGACAACTCTATTTTATTATATGTTTCTATTATCTTCGTTATGAAGTACAACTACATGATGAAGATAATTGTATCATATAATAAATAGAGTTGTCTAATAAAATAATAATTACATATTTATTTGACAAATCTATTTTATTATATGTTTTTATTATCTTCTTTATGTAGTTGTTCTTCATAACAACCTAACACACGAAACTTGATTTTTTAAACCCTAAACAACCCAACACACTAAACCCTAACCAAATAGAGTTGTCAAATAAGGTAATTATTACATATTTATTTAAGGTATAGGGTTCAGTGTTTAAGGTTTAGGATATAGGGTTTTGGTTTTAAGGTTCATTATTAAGTATAACTACAAAACAAAGATAATAATACCATTTAATAAAGTAGAGTTGTCAAATAAAGTAATATTTACAAATTTATTTGACAACTCAATTTTGTTATTCGTTATTATAATTTTCGTTATTAAATACAACTACCAAATGAAGATAATAATAACATTTAATAAAATAGAGTTGTCTAATAAATATGTAATTATTACTTTATTTGACAACACTATTTTATTATATGTTATTATTATCTTCGTTTTATAGTTTTACTTTATAACTAAGATAATAATAATATATAAAAAATAGATTTGTTAAATAAATATGTAATAATTAATTTATTTGATAGCTCTGTTTTATTATATGTTCTTATTATCTTTGTGTTATGTACACTACTACAAATCGAAGATAATAATAATATTTAACAAAAATAGAGTTGTCTAATAATATATGTAATTATTACTTTATTTAACTACTCTATTTTATTATATGTTACTATTATCTTCGATATGAAGTACAACTACCTAATTAAGGAAATCGAGTACTGGGATACCCTTATAGCATTGTTTTCTACATTTATTAGTGTTTCGTGTTTCAGGTTTCGTTTCAAATACTAGCCATCGTCTGGTCCGAAAAAATGGATTTCTGTTCATTTTTGTTGGATGGTACGAAATCGCCCGAAAAGTCCACTTGAAATCAAGGACCGCAAGACCCTTATAGCACCCATTCTCCTAAATTTTAATTGTGTTTCAGGTTTCATGTCAGATTTTAAACTCTAGTAATCATCTAGTCCAAAAATAAGCATTTCATTCCGTTTTTGTTTAGTGGTACGAAAATCACCCGAAAAGTCAAGATGATATCTAGGACTGGGAGAACCTTATAGCATTCTTCTCCTAACTTTATAATTGTGTTTCGGGTTCTGCGTCAGATTTCAAACACTTGCCATCGATTTGTCTAAAAATATGGATTTCAGTCCATTTTTCTCGTGTGGTACGAAAATTGCCTGAAAATTCTAGATGAAATTGAAGACCTAGAGACCCTTATAGCATTCTTATCCTTAATTTATAATTGTGTTTCGGGTTTCGCATCAGATTTCAAACACTATCATTCATTTGAAAATAATGTTTTTATTATATGTTATTATTATCTTCCTTTAATAGTTTTATTACACAACAAAGATAATAATAACATATAATAAAACAGAGTTGTCAAATAAAGTAAAAATTACATAAAGTAATATTTACAAATTTATTTGACAAATCAATTTTGTTATATGTTATTATTGTTTTCTTCATTAAGTACAACTAAAAAACGAAGATAATAATAACATTTAACAAAATAGATTTGTGTAATAAATAAGTAAATATTACTTTATTTAACAACTCTATATTATTATATGTAATTATTATCTTCGTTTTAAAGTACTACTATATAACGAAAAACATATAATAACGTATAAAAACTAAGGTTTGCAAATAAAGTAATAATTGCATATTTATTTGATAGCTCAATTGTGTTATATGTTATTATTATTTTCGTTAATAATTACAACTACAAAACGAAAATAATAATAACATTTAATAAAATAGAGTTCTGTAATAATTAAGTTATTATTACTTTATTTGACAACTCTATTTTATTATATGTTATTATTATCTTCGTAACGAAAATAATAATAACATATAATAAAATAGAATTGTCAAATAAAGTAATAATTACATATAACAAATACACAACTCTATTTTATTAAATATTATTATTATCTTCGTTATGTAGTTGTATTTAATAACGAAAATTATAATAACATATAACAAAATTGAGTTGTCAAATAAATTAGTAAATATTACTTTAATTGACAACTCTATTTTATTAATGTTATTATTATCTTCGTTTTGTAGGTATACTTAATAACGAAAATAATAATAACATATAAAAAATTAAGTTATCAAATAAATATGTAACTATTACTTTATTTGACAGCTCTATTTTATTATAAGTTATTATTATCTTGGTTATGAAGTAAAACTAAAAAATGAAGATAATAATAAAAATATAAGAAAATAGTGTTGTTAAATAAAGTAATAATTACTTATTTTATTACACATCTCTATTTTATAAAAATGTTATTATTATATTGTTTTGTAATTGTACTTAATAAGGAAAATTATATTAACATATAACAAAATTGAGTTGTCAAATAAATTTGTAAATATTATTTTATTACAACTATATTTTATTATTATCTTTGTTTTGTAGTTGTACTTAATAACAAAAATAATAATAACATATAATAAAATTTAGTTGTTAAATAAATATGTAATTATTACTTATTTAACAACTCTATTTTATTATATGTTATTTTTATCTTCGTTATATAGTTGTATTTCATAACGAAGATAATAATAACATATAACAAATAGAGTTTTCAAATCAAGTAATAATTACATATTTATTTGATAATCTCAATTTTATTATATGTTACTATTATCTTCGGTACAAAGTAAAACTATAAAATGAAGATAATAATAACATATCATAAAATAGTATTGTCAAATAAAGTAATAATTACATATTTATTACACAATTCTATGTTATTAAATGTATCATTATTTTCGTTTTGTAGTTGTACTTAATAACGAAAATTATAATAACATATAAGAAATTGAGTTGTCAAAACAATTTGTAAATTTTACTTTATTTGATAACTCTAATTTATTGAATGTTATTATTATCTTCCTTTTGTAGTTGTACTTAATAATGAAAATAATAATAACATATAACACAATTGAGCTATCAGATAAATATGTAATTACTACTTTTTTCAAAACTCTTTTTTACCATATATTATTATTATCTTCGTTATATAGTTGTATTTTATAACAAAAATTATAATAACATACAAGAAAGTTGAGTTGTCAAACAAAGTTGTATATATTACTTTATTTGACAACTCTAATTTTTTAAATGTTATTATTATCTTCGTTTGTAGTTGTACTTTATAGCGAAAATAATAATAACATATAACTCAATTAAGCTGTCAAATAAATATCTAATTATTACTTTATTTGTCAACTCTATTTTATTATATGTTTATTATTATCTTCGTTATGACGTAAACTATAAAACGAAGATATTATATATAACATATAATAAAACAGTGTTGTTAAATAAAGTAATATTTACTTTTTGATTACACATTTCTATTTTATTAAATGTTACTATTATCTTTGTTTTATAGTTGTACTTAATGACGAAAATTATAACAACATATAACAAAACTGAGTTGTCAAATAAATTTGTAAATATATTACTTTATTTGAAAACTCTATTTTATTAAATGTTATTATTATCTTCGTTTTGTATTTGTACTCAATCACAAAAGTAATAATAACATATTACAAAATTAAGTTGTCAAATAAACAAATAATTATATATTATTTGACAACTCTATTTTATTATATGACAAATTCCAATAAAGTATTTTCAGTCCTCGAGGAAATACGTATTCTAACGCAGAGCCTGAAACACATTTATAAATTTAGGGGAATAAATTTATAAAGGTCTCTTGGTCCTCGATTTCATCTTGAGTTTTCGTGTGATTTTTGTACCACCCGATAAAATGGACGTAAACCTTATTTAGAGACTAGATGATGGCTAGTTTTTGAAATCTAACTCGGTCCTCGGTATCATGTGTTGTTATTGGGAAATTTAAAGTGTCACCGGAAACACAATTATAAGTTTAGGAGAAAAATTCTACAAGGGTCTCCCAATCCTCGATTTCATCTGGAGTTTTGTGCGATTTTTGTAGCACTCAACAAAAATGGACTGAAAACCGTACTTTTGGACAAGAAGATGGTTAGTGATTGAAATCTAACGGGAAATCGAAACACAATTAGAAATTTAGGAGACGAATGCTATACTGGTCTCCTGGTCCTCGATTTCATCACGACCTTTCTATCGATATTCTTACGAACTGACAATAATGGAGCAAAATCTGTATTTTTGAACCAGACAATGCCTAGTTTTTGAAATCTGACAAGAAACCCGAAACACAATTATAAATTTAGGAGAGGAATGCTATAAGGGTCTCTAGGTTCCTCCATTTCATTTACACTTTTCATTGGATTTGTTTAACCACCAGACAAAATATGACCGAAATCTGTATTTTTGGACAAGACAATGGCTAATGTTTGAAATCTGACGTGGAACCCGAATCATAATTATAAAATTAGTAGAATAATGCTATAAGGGACTCCTAGTCTTCGATTTCATCTAGACTTTTCGGACGATTTTCGTACCACCTGATAAAAATGAACCGAAATCCGTATTTTAGGACCAAGCAATGGCTAGTGCTTGAAATCTGACACTGAACCCGATACACAGTTATAAATTTCGGAGAAGAATGCTATAAGGGTCTCAAGCCTCGATTTTCAGATGGACTTTTCTGGAAATTTTCGTACCACCCATAAAAAATGGACCGAAATCATAATTTTGGGATTAAACTAAGGCTAGTGTTTATAATCTGAAGCGAAACTCGAAACTTAGTTTTAAATTTAAGAGAAGAATGCTATAAGGGTCTCCGAGTCTCCGATTTCATCTGGACTTTTCGGGTGATTTTTGAAACACCCGACAAAAATATAACGAAATCCATATTTTCAGACCACACGATGGTTGGTGTTTAAATTCTGACCAAGAACCCGAAACATAGTTATAAATTTAGGAGAACAATGCAATAAGGGTCTTTGGATCCTCGATTTCATCCGAACTTTTCGGGTGATTTTTCTACCAAACGAAAAAAATGGACCGAAATTCGTATTTTCGGACCAGACGATGGCTAGTATTTGAAATCTAACGCGGAACCTGAAACATAGTTATAAATTTAGGAGAAGATTGCTATAAGGGTCTCTGAATCCCCGAATTCCACTTGACTTTTCATGTTATTTTTATACTACCCGACAAAAATGGATTGAAATCCGTATTTTCTGACCAGACAATGGCCAGTGTATGAAATTTGACGCGGAACCCGAAACACATTTATAAATTGAGGAGAATAATTCTATAAGGGTCTCTCGGTCGTCGATATCATCTGGACCTTTCGGGTAATTTTCGTACCCCTCGAAAAAAAATAGACTGAAATCCGTATTTTCTGACCAAACGATGGCTAGTGTTGGAAATCTGACACGTAACCAAAAACACAATTATAAAATGGACCGAAATCCGTCTTTTTGGAACAAAAAATGGATAGTGTTTGAAATCTGTACCGAACCCGAATTACAGTTGTAAATTTAGTTGAAGAATGTCGTAGGGGTCTCGCGGTCCTCGATTCATTTGACTTTTTTAAGCGATTTTCGTACCACCTGACAAAAATGGAATGAAATCTGTCTTTTCGAATAAGGCGATCGCTAATGTTTGAAATCTTATCCGAAACTCGAAACCCGATACACAATTTGAAATTTAGGACCAGAATGATATAAGGGTCCCCCCAATCCTCGATTTCATTTAGACATTTTCGGATGATTTTAATACCACCCAGAAAAAATGGACCGAATTCCGAATTTCCGTACTAGACGATGGCTAGTATTTGAAAATCTAACCCAAAATACAATTGTAAATTTAGGAGAAGAATGCTAAAAGGGTTTCCTGATCCTCGATTTTATATGGACTATTTAGGCGATTTTCATTCCACCTGAAAAAAATGGATCGAAATCCATATTTATGAACCAGACGATGGCTAGTCTTTAAAATCTAATCCAAAATTCGAAACCTGAAACACAATTTTAAATTTAGGTGAAGAATTCTATAAGGGTCTCCCGATCCTCGATATCATCTGGACTTTTCGAGCGAAAATTGTACCACCCGACAAAAATGGACCGAAATTCATATTTTCGGACAAGACGACAGCTAGTGTTTGAAATCTGATGCAGACCCCGAAACAACATTATAAATTTAGGAGAAGAATTCTATAAGGGTCTCCCAGTCCCCGATGTCATCTAGACTTTTCAGGCGATTTTCGTACCACAAGACAAAAATTGAACGAAATCAGTATTTTCAGACCAAATGATGGCTAGTGTTCAAAATCTGACCTGAAACACAATTATAAATTTAGGAGAAGAATGCTTTAAAAAGCCTCCCGATCCTCGATTTTATTTGGACTTTTCGAGGGATTATCGTATGTTGAGACAAAAAATGGACCGAAAACCGTAATTTTGGACTAGACGATGGCTAGTTTTTGAAATCTAACATGAAACCCGAAACACAGTCTTAAATGTAGGAGAAGAATGCTATAAGAGTCTTCCAGTCCTCAATTTCATTTGGACTTCTTGGTCGATTATCGTACCACTCGACAAAATGGACAGAATCTGTATTTTTGGACCTAACATGGCTAGTGTTTGAAATCTGACGCGGAACCGAAAACACAATTATTAATTTAGGAGAAGAATTCTAAAAGGGTCTCTAGGTCCTCGATTTCATATGGACTTTTCGGGAGATTTGCGTACTTCACAAACAAAAATGGACTGAAATTCGTAGTTTCGGACCAAACGATGGCTAGTGTTTTGAAATCTGACGCCAGAACCTAAAACACATGGCTAGTGTTTGAAATCGGACCAAACATTTCATCTGGAATTTCTCGGGCGACTTTCGTACCACCTAAAAAAAATAGACTGAAATTTGTATTTTCTAACGAGACGATGGCTAGTGATTGAAATCTAACCTGAAACACAATTATAAATTTAGGAGAAGCATACTAAAAGTGTCTCCCCACTTCTTATTTTTATTTGGACTTTTTTGGTGATTTTCTTGCCACCCGACAAAAATGGACCAAAAATATGTAACATATAATAACATAGAGTTGTCAAATAAATATGTAATTATTATATTATTTGACAACTCTATTTAATAAATGTTATTATTATCCTTGTTTTATGTTTTACTTTATAACGAATATAACATTAATATATATAAAAAAATAGAGTTGTCATATAAAGTAAATTTTACATCTTCATTTTATTAGGTTTTATTGTGTTAGGGAGTTTAGGGTTTAAGAAATAACGTTTTAGGGTTTAAAAATCGGGGGTTATAGTATACAGGGTTACCTTAATTGCAAAATATTACTACAAAACGATCATAATAAATAACACATAATCAATATATAGTTGTCAAATAAAGATGTGATTATTATTTTATTGAAAATAATATTTTATTATATGTTATTCTAATCTTCTTTATGACAACAATTAAAAAACGAAGATAATAATAACATATAATAAAAGACAGTGGTCAAATAAATATGTAATTATTATTTTATTTGATAACTCTATTTTAATATATGTTATTATTATCTTCGTAATGTATTTGTGGTAATAAAGTATTTTCAAAATCCAAAATTACATTAACATAGTCTTAAAACTAATATTTTTGACTAAATACAAAAGTGTATTCGAATACACGTGTATTCGAATACAAATGCTAAGTCAGAAGTAAAAGCCTCTTATTTGTATTCGACTACGACCATCTGTAGTCGAATACAAAGCAAGTTAGTAGCTAAATCTTTGCTTATGTATTCGACTACGACCTTTTATAGTCGAATACAAAGTAAGTCAGTGGAAAATTTCATGAATCTGTATTCGACTACATGAATGGTGTATTCGAATACAAGGTGCAAATTTTGAACAAATCTGAATGTTACAAAGAGGTGTATTCGAATACACACATCCTGTATTCAAATACAACTGGAAGCATATCATTCATATCATTCAGATATGTTTTTAAAGTACTTGAAGTATTATTGGATAGAAATCATTATACCTTTCCTCTATCCTTATTCCAAATCATATTGTATCACTTGTAAAAGAAAGTAGTACTTTCTTAAAGTAGCTTAATCTAAGATAGTGGTGTGCTATCTTAGAAGTATTGTTAGAAGTTTGTAGCAGAAATCCTAAGCTGGGGGTTGTACATTTTCTGACAAGAAGTGGATTAATCTCTTGTGGTATGCAAGAGGACTGGATGAACCTTTGGTTATAAGGGGAACCAGGATAATTCTATTGTGTACATTTACTTACTGCATTTAGTTATTATCAGCTAATATCTTATCGCTGAAAACAAGAAAAACTCATAACACCTAATTCACCCCCCTTTTAGGCATACCACTTGTACTTACATATTTCATCTGCACTTTCGGGCGATTTTCGTACCACCCGACCAAAATGGACCGAAATCCGTATATTTTCGAACCAAACGATCGCTAGTGTTTGAAATTTGCACGGAACTCGTAACACAATTATAAATTATGGAGAAGAATGCTATAAGTGTCTCCCAATCCTTGATTTCATATGGACTTGTGGGCGATTTTTCGTTCCATCCGACAAAAATTGACCGAATCCTTATTTTCGGACCAGATGATGGTTATTGTTTGAAATTTGACGCGGAACAAGAGACCCAGTTATAAATTTAGGAGAAGAATGCTATAAGAGTCTCCTACTCCTCGATTTCATCTAGACTTTTCGGGTAATTTTCGTACTCCTCGACAAAAATGGGCCAAAATCAATATTTTCGGACCAGGCGATGGCTAGTGTTTCATATCAGGCTCGCAACCCAAAACACAATTATAAATTTTGGAGAAGAACTCTATAAGGGTCTCCCGGTCCTCAATTTCATATGGACTTTTCGGGCGATTTTCGTACCACCCGACTAAAATGTACCGAAATCCGTATTTTCATACAAGTTGATGGCTAATGTTTGAAATCAAATGCGGAACCCGAAACACAATTATAAATTTAGGAGAAGAACGTTATAACTGTTTCCTGGTCCTCGATTTCATCTGGTCTTTTCGAGCGATTTTGATACCATCCGACAAAAATAGACCAAAATCAAATTTTCAGACCAAACGATGGCTAGTGTTTGAAATCAGGCGCAGAACCAGAAACACAGTTTTAAATTTTAGAGAGAGAATGCTATAAGGGTCTCCCAGTCCTCGATTTCATCTGGACTTTTCGAGGGTTTTCGTACCCCTCGACAAAAATGGACCAAAATCTGAATTTTCTGACCAGACTATGGCTAGTGTTTGAAGTCTGGCGCAGAACTTGTAACATAGTTATAAATTTTGAAGAAGAAAGCTATAACTGTCTCCTGGTCCTCGATTTCACCTGGACCTTTCAGGCGATTTTCGTACCAGCCGACCAAGATGGATGGAAATCTGTATTTTCGAACAAGACGATGGCTAGTGTTTGAAATATGACGCGGAACCTGAAACACAATAATAAATTTAGGAGAAGAATGCTATAAGGGTCTCCCAGTCCTCGATTTCATCTAGTCTTTCTGGGCGATTTTCGTACCACCGACCAAAATGGATCGAAAAATCGTATTTTGGCCAAACGATGGCTAGTGTTTGAAAATCTACGCGGAACCCAAAACACAGTTATAAATTTTGAGGAAGAATGCTTTAAGAGTCTCCTGCTCCTCGATTTTATCTGGATCTTTAGGGTGATTTTCGTACACTTGGACAAAAATGGACCAAAATCTGTATTTCCGTACCAGAAGATTGCTAGTGTTTAAAATCTAGCGTGGAACATGGAACATAGTTATAATTTTTTTAGAAGAACGTTATAAGGGTCTCTCGGTCCTTGATTTCATCGGGACATTTCGAGCGGTTTTAGTACCACCCGGCAAAAAAATGGACCGAAATCCGTATTTTCGAACAAGACGATGGCTAGTGTTAGAAATCTGACACGGAACCCGAAAGACAATTATAAATTTTTTATGAAAATGATATAAGGGTCTCTTGTTCCTCGATTTCCTATGGTCTTTTCGGGCAATTTTTGTATCACCTGACAAAAAGTCCCAAAAATCATATTTTCGGACCAGACGATGTCTAGTTTTTCAAAACTGATGCGGAACCCGAAACATAGTTCTAACTTTTTGGAGAAGAATGCTATAATGGTTCTCCTGGTCCTTGATTTCATCTGGACTTTCGGTGATTTTCGTACCTCCCGCCTAAAATGGAACAAATCTGTATTTTCAAACAAGACAATGGGTAGTGTTTGAAATCTAACGTGAAACCAAAACACACGGTTATACATTTAGAAGGAGAATTCAATAATAGTCTCTTGGTCCTCGATTTCAGGTTGACTTTTTCAAGGGATTTTCGTACCCCTCGACAAAGATGGACCAAAATCTAATTTTTCGGACCAGACGATGGCTAGTGTTTGAAATCTGACGTGGAAATTGAAACACACTTATAAATTTAGGAGAAAAATGCTATAACGGTCTCCTAGTCCTCGATTTCATCTAGACTTTTTGGGCAATTTCCATACCCCCTGACAAAAATGGACCGAAATCCGTATTTTCGTACAAGATGATGGCTAGTGTTTGAAATCTGATGCGGAACCCAAAACACAATTATAAATTTTGGAGAAGAATGCTATAAGAGTCTTCTTGTACTCGATTTCATCTGGACTTTTTGGCAATTTTCGTACCACCAAACAAAAATGGATCGAAATCCGTAGTTTCGGACCAAATGATGGCTAGTGTTTGAAATCTGAGCCAGAACCTGAAACACAGTTATAAATTTAGGAGATTAATTCTATAAGGGTCTTCCGGTCTTCGATTTCATCTGGAATTTTCGGGCGATTTTCGTACCACCTAAAAAAAAATAGACTGAAATTTGTATTTTCTAAACGAGACGATGGCTAGTGTTTGAAATCTAACCTGAAAACACAATTATAAATTTAGGAGAAGCATGATAAAAGTGTCTCCCACTTCTTATTTTTATTTGGACTTTTTTGGTGATTTTCTTGCCACCCGACAAAAATGGACCAAAATATGTAACATATAATAACATAGAGTTGTCAAATAAATATGTAATTATTATATTATTTGACAACTCTAATTTAATTTATGTTATTATTGTCCTTGTTTTTATTGTTTTACTTTATAACGAATATAATATTTAATATATAAAAATAGAGTTGTCAAATAAAGTAAATATTACATCTTCATTTTATTAGGTTTTATAGTGTTAGGGAGTTTAGGGTTTAAGAAATAACGTTTAGGGTTTAAAATTCGGGGTATAGTATATAGGGTTACCTTAATTGCAAAATATTACTACAAAACGATCATAATAATAACATATAATCAAATATAGTTGTCAAATAAAGATGTAATTATTATTTTATTTGAAAATAATATTTTTTTTATATGTTATTCTAATCTTCTTTATGACAACAAATACAAAACGAAGATAATAATAACATATAATAAAAAGACAGTGGTCAAATAAATATGTAATTATTATTTTATTTGATAACTCTATTTTAATATATGTTATTATTATCTTCGTAATGTATTTGTGGTAAATAAAGTATTTTCAAAATCCAAAATTACATTAACATAGTCTTAAAACTAATATTTTTGACTAAATACAAAAGTGTATTCGAATACACGTGTATTCGAATACACGTGTATTCGAATACAAATGCTAAGTCAGAAGTAAAAGCCTCACATTTGTATTCGACTACGACCATTTGTAGTCGAATACAAAGCAAGTCAGTAGCTAAATCTTTGCTTATGTATTCGACTACGACCTTTTATATTCGAATACAAAGTAAGTTAGTGGCAAATTTCATGAATCTGTATTCGACTACATGAATGGTGTATTCGAATACAAGGTGCAAATTTTGAATAAATCTGAACGTTACAAAGAGGTGTATTGGATTACACACATCCTGTATTCAAATACAACTGGAAGCAATACAATTTTTCAGATCTGAAATGGCTCCAGATAATTGTATTTGTTTATCAAACCTCTTGGATCATTGGCCACAAATCTTAAGAGATGTTTATGGAGTATACATACACCATAACTTCATATCAAACACTACAGAATCCTTGAATCAATACCTTGAATAACTTTGAACAAAATTCTGCTTTTTACAAAGTACTTGCATTTCATTTTCATATCATTCAGAAAGGTTCTTAAAGTACTTGAAGTATTATTGGAAAGAAATCATTATACCTCTCCTCTATCCTTATTCCAAATCATATTGTATCACTTGTAAAAGAAAGTAGTACTTTCTAAAAGTAGCTTAATCTAAGATAGTGGTGTGCTATCTTAGAAGTATTGTTAGAAGTTTGTAGCAGAAATCCTAAGCTGGGGGTTGTACATTTTCTGACAATAAGTGCATTAATCTCTTGTGGTGTGCAAGAGGACTGGATGAACCCTTGGTTATAAGGGGAACCAGGATAATTCTATTGTGTACATTTACTTACTGCATTTAGTTATTATCAGCTACTATCTTATCGCTGAAAACAAGAAAAACTCATAACACCTAATTCACCCCCCTTTTAGGCATACCATTATACTTACATATTTCATCTGCACTTTTCAGGCGATTTTCGTACCACCCGACCAAAATGGACCGAAATCCGTATTTTCGAACCAAACGATCGCTAGTGTTTGAAATTTGCACGGAACTCGTAACACAATTATAAATTATGGAGAAGAATGCTATAAGTGTCTCCCAATCCTTGATTTCATATGGACTTGTGGGCGATTTTCGTTCCATCCGACAAAAATGGACCGAAATCCTTATTTTCGGACCAGATGATGGTTATTGTTTGAAATTTGACGCGGAACAAGAGACCCAGTTATAAATTTAGGAGAAGAATGCTATAAGAGTCTCCTACTCCTCGATTTCATCTAGACTTTTCGGGTAATTTTCGTACTCCTCGACAAAAATGGGCCAAAATCAATATTTTCGGACCAGGCGATGGCTAGCGTTTCATATCAGGCTCGCAACCCAAAACACATTATAAATTTTGGAGAAGAACTCTATAAGGGTCTCCCGGTCCTCAATTTCATATGGACTTTTCGGGCGATTTTCGTACCACCCGACTAAAATGTACCGAAATCCGTATTTTCATACAAGTTGATGGCTAATGTTTGAAATCAAATGCGGAACCCGAAACACAATTATAAATTTAGGAGAAGAACGTTATAACTGTTTCCTGGTCCTCGATTTCATCTGGTCTTTTCGAGCGATTTTGATACCATCCGACAAAAATAGACCAAAATCAAATTTTCAGACCAAACGATGGCTAGTGTTTGAAATCAGGCGCAGAACCAGAAACACAGTTTTAAATTTTAGAGAAGAATGCTATAAGGGTCTCCCAGTCCTCGATTTCATCTAGACTTTTCGAGGGATTTTCGTACCCCTCGACAAAAATGGACCAAAATCTGAATTTTCTGACCAGACTATGGCTAGTGTTTGAAGTCTGGCGCAGAACTTGTAACATAGTTATAAATTTTGATGAAGAAAGCTATAACTGTCTCCTGGTCCTCGATTTCACCTGGACCTTTCAGGCGATTTTCGTACCAGCCGACCAAGATGGATGGAAATCTGTATTTTCGAACAAGACGATGGCTAGTGTTTGAAATATGACGCGGAACCTGAAACACAATAATAAATTTAGGAGAAGAATGCTATAAGGGTCTCCCAGTCCTCGATTTCATCTAGTCTTTCTGGGCGATTTTCGTACCACCCGACCAAAATGGATCGAAAATCGTATTTTTGGGCCAAACGATGGCTAGTGTTTGAAATCTACGCGGAACCCAAAACACAGTTATAAATTTTGAGGAAGAATGCTTTAAGAGTCTCCTGCTCCTCGATTTTATCTGGATCTTTAGGGTGATTTTCGTACACTTGGACAAAAATGGACCAAAATCTGTATTTCCGTACCAGAAGATTGCTAGTGTTTAAAATCTAGCGTGGAACATGGAACATAGTTATAATTTTTTTAGAAGAACGTTATAAGGGTCTCTCGGTCCTTGATTTCATCGGGAAATTTCGAGCGGTTTTAGTACCACCCGGCAAAAATGGACCGAAATCCGTATTTTCGAACAAGACGATGGCTAGTGTTAGAAATCTGACACGGAACCCGAAAGACAATTATAAATTTTTTATGAAAATGATATAAAGGTCTCTTGTTCCTCGATTTCCTATGGTCTTTTCGGGCAATTTTTGTATCACCTGACAAAAATAGTCCAAAAATCATATTTTCGGACCAGACGATGTCTAGTTTTTCAAAAACTGATGCGGAACCCGAAACATAGTTCTAACTTTGGAGAAGAATGCTATAATGGTCTCCTGGTCCTTGATTTCATCTGGACTTTTCGGGTGATTTTCGTACCTCCCGCCTAAAATGGAACAAAATCTGTATTTTCAAACAAGACAATGGGCAGTGTTTGAAATCTAACGTGAAACCCAAAACACGGTTATACATTTAGAAGGAGAATTCAATAATAGTCTCTTGGTCCTCGATTTCAGGTTGACTTTTCAAGGGATTTTCGTACCCCTCGACAAAGATGGACCAAAATCTAATTTTTCGGACCAGACGATGGCTAGTGTTTGAAATCTGACGTGGAAATTGAAACACACTTATAAATTTAGGAGAAAAATGCTATAACGGTCTCCTAGTCCTCGATTTCATCTAGACTTTTTGGGCAATTTCCATACCCCCTGACAAAAATGGACCGAAATCCGTATTTTCGTACAAGATGATGGATAGTGTTTGAAATCTGATGCGGAACCCAAAACACAATTATAAATTTTGGAGAAGAATGCTATAAGAGTCTTCTTGTACTCGATTTCATCTGGACTTTTTGGGCAATTTTCGTACCACCAAACAAAAATGGATCGAAATCCGTAGTTTCGGACCAAATGATGGCTAGTGTTTGAAATCTGACGCCAGAACCTGAAACACAGTTATAAATTTAGGAGATTAATTCTATAAGGGTCTTCCGGTCTTCGATTTCATCTGGAATTTTCGGGCGATTTTCGTACCACCTAAAAAAAAATAGACTGAAATTTGTATTTTCTAACGAGACGATGGCTAGTGTTTGAAATCTAACCTGAAACACAATTATAAATTTAGGAGAAGCATGATAAAAGTGTCTCCCACTTCTTATTTTTATTTGGACTTTTTTGGTGATTTTCTTGCCACCCGACAAAAATGGACCAAAATATGTAACATATAATAACATAGAGTTGTCAAATAAATATGTAATTATTATATTATTTGACAACTCTAATTTAAATTTATGTTATTATTGTCCTTGTTTTATTGTTTTACTTTATAACGAATATAATATTAATATATAAAAAATAGAGTTGTCAAATAAAGTAAATATTACATCTTCATTTTATTAGGTTTTATAGTGTTAGGGAGTTTAGGGTTTAAGAAATAACGTTTAGGGTTTAAAATTCGGGGTATAGTATATAGGGTTACCTTAATTGCAAATATTACTACAAAACGATCATAATAATAACATATAATCAAATATAGTTGTCAAATAAAGATGTAATTATTATTTTATTTGAAAATAATATTTATTATATGTTATTCTAATCTTCTTTATGACAACAAATACAAAACGAAGATAATAATAACATATAATAAAAGACAGTGGTCAAATAAATATGTAATTATTATTTTATTTGATAACTCTATTTTTAATATATGTTATTATTATCTTCGTAATGTATTTGTGGTAAATAAAGTATTTTCAAATCCAAAATTACATTAACATAGTCTTAAAACTAATATTTTTGACTAAATACAAAAGTGTATTCGAATACACGTGTATTCGAATACACGTGTATTCGAATACAAATGCTAAGTCAGAAGTAAAAGCCTCACATTTGTATTCGACTACGACCATTTGTAGTCGAATACAAAGCAAGTCAGTAGCTAAATCTTTGCTTATGTATTCGACTACGACCTTTTATATTCGAATACAAAGTAAGTTAGTGGCAAATTTCATGAATCTGTATTCGACTACATGAATGGTGTATTCGAATACAAGGTGCAAATTTTGAATAAATCTGAACGTTACAAAGAGGTGTATTGGATTACACACATCCTGTATTCAAATACAACTGGAAGCAATACAATTTTTCAGATCTGAAATGGCTCCAGATAATTGTATTTGTTCATCAAACCTCTTGGATCATTGGCCACAAATCTTAAGAGATGTTTATGGAGTATACATACACCATAACTTCATATCAAACACTACAGAATCCTTGAATCAATACCTTGAATAACTTTGAACAAAAATCAATACCTTGATTTCATCTGGACTTTTCGGGTGATTTTCGTACCCCCCGCCTAAAATGGAGCAAAATCTGTATTTTCAAACAAGACAATGGCTAGTGTTTGAAATCTAACGCGAAACCCAAAACACGGTTATACATTTAGAAGGAGAATTCAATAATAGTCTCTTGGTGCTCGATTTCAGGTTGACTTTTCAAGGGATTTTCGTACCCCTCGACAAAAATGGACCAAAATCTGTTTTTTCGGACCAGACGATGGCTAGTGTTTGAAATCTGACGTGGAAATTGAAACACACTTATAAATTTAGGAGAAGAATGCTATAACGGTCTCCTGGTCCTCGATTTCATCTAGACTTTTTGGGCAATTTCCATACCCCCTGACAAAAATGGACCGAAATCCGTATTTTCGTACAAGATGATGGCTAGTGTTTGAAATCTGATGCAGAACCCAAAACACAATTATAAATTTTTGGAGAAGAATGCTATAAGAGTCTCCTTGTCATCGATTTCATCTGGACTTTTCGGGCGTTTTTCGTGCCACCAAACAAAAATGACCGAAATCCGTAGTTTCGGACCAAACGATGGCTAGTGTTTGAAATCTGACGCCAGAACCTGAAACACCGTTATAAATTTGGAGATTAATTCTATAAGGGTCTCCTGGTCCTCGATTTCATCTACACTTTTCTGGGCGATTTTCGTACCACCCAACAGAATAGACCGAAATCTGTATTTTTGTACAAGACGATGGCTAGTGTTTGAAATCTGATGTGGAACCCAAAACATAATTATAAATTTAGGAGAAGAATGCAATAAGGTCTCCTGGTCTTCGATTTCATCGTTTCTTTTCGGGCGATTTTTGTACCACTTTACAAAAATAGACCGAAAATCAAATTTTCGGACCAAACGATGGATAGTGTATGAAATTTGGCGCGGAACCCCGAAACAAAGTTATAAATTTTGGGGAAGAATATTATAATGGTCTCCCGGTCTCGAAGCAAAAGATGGACCGAAAACCGTATTTTTGGACCAGACGATGGCTAGTGTTTGAAATCTGACACGGAACCTTAGATACAATCTTAAATGTAGGAGAAAAATTCTATAAGAGTCTTCCGGTCCTCGATTTCATTTGGACTTCTTGGGCGATTATCGTACCACTCTACAGAAATGGACAAAATTATGTATTTTTGGACCAAAACATGGCTTGTTTTTGAAATTTGACACGGAACCGAAAACACATTTATTAATTTAGGAGAAGAATTCTAAATGGGTCTCTAGGTCCTCATTTCATATGAACTTTTTGGGCGATTTTCGTACCACCTGACAAAAATGGACTGAACTTTGTATTTTCTGACCAAACAATGGCTAGTGTTTGAAATCTGATGCGGAACCCGAAACACAATTATAAATTTATGCGAAGCATGCTAAAAATGAACTAAAATCCGTAATAAAATAGAGTTGTCAATTAAATATGTAATTATTACTTTATAGTTTTACTTTATAATGAATATAATAATAACATATAAAAAAAATAGAGTTGTCAAAATAAAGTAATAATTACATCTTTATTTAATAGGGTGTTTAGGGTTTAAGAAATCACGTTTAGGGATTAAGGTTTAGATTTTAGGGTTCAGGGTTTTGGGTTTAGTGTTTAGGGTTTAAGGTTTAAGGTTTAAGGTTTAGGATTTAGGGTTTAAGGTTTGAGGTTCGGGGTATAGTATATAGGGTTATCCTCATTGCAAAATATTACAACAAAATGATCATAATAATTACATATAATCAAATATAGTTGTCAAATAAATATGTAATTATTACTTTATTTGAAAAACAATATTTTATTATATTTTATTCTAATCTTCTTTGTGACAAACAAATACAAAACGAAGATAATAATAACATATACTAAAAGACAATTGTCAAATAAATATGTAATTATTACTTTATTTGATAACTATATTTTATTATATGTGATTATTATCTTTGTCATGTATTTGTGCTTCATAACGAAGATAATAGATACATATAATAAATTAAGTTTTCAAATAAAGAAATAAGTACATATTTATTTGACATCTCAATTTTATTTTTATGTTATTATTATCTTCGCTATGAAGTACAACTATATAATGAATATAATAATAACATATAATAAAATAAAATAGTGTTTGCAATGTTCTTTTATTTGACAACTCCAATTAATTAAATGTTATTATTATCTTCGTTTTATTGTTGTACTTAATAACGAAAATTATAATAACATATAACAAAATTGAGTTGTCAAAAAATTTGTAAATATTAATATATTTGACAATTCTATTTTATTAAATGATATTATTATCTACATTTTGTAGTTGTACTTAATAACGAAAGTAATATTAAACAGATAAACAAAATTGAGTTGTGAATTTAATAATAAAATATAATAAATAGTGTTGTTTGATAAAGTAATCGATTTTAGTCGGGTGGTGCGAAAAAAACCCGAAAATACCAGAAGAAATCGACGACCAGGAGACCCTTATAGCATTCTTCTCCTAAATATAAAACAGTGTTTCGGATTCCGGGTCAGATTTCAAACACTAGCCATTGTTTGGTCCAAAAATATAGATTTTGGTCAATTTTTGTCAAGGGGTACGAAAATCGCCCGAAAAGTCCAGATGATATCGACGATCGAGAGACCCTTATAACCTTCTTCTTCTAAATTTATAATTGTATTTCGGGTTCCATGTCAAATTGCAAACACTAGCCATCGTCTGGTCCAAAAATACGGATTTTAAACCATTTTAGTCTAGTGGTATAAAAATCGCCCAAAAAGTCCAGATGAAATCGAGGACCGGGAGACCCTTATAGCTTTCTTCTCCAAAATTTATAACTATGTTTCAGGTTTTGCGTCAAATTTCAAACACTAGCCCTCGGCTGGTCCAGAAATACTAATTTTGGTCCATTTTTGTTGGGTGGCTGGAATCTAGGAGACCCACTAAAATAGGAGAATTTATAACAGGGCTAGTGTACTATTTTCATGTACAAAAATGGACCAAAAATTTCAAACACTAAATAAAATAGACCAAACGATAGCTAGTTTTGAAAATACAAATTTCAAACATCAGACATATGGACATTTCGGGCGATTTTCGTCCCACTCGACTAAAATGGACCGATATCCGTATTTTTGAACAAGATGATGGCTAGTGTTTGAAATATGATGCGGAACCCGAAACGCAGTTATAAATTTAGAAGAAGAATGCTATAAGGGTCTCCCAGTCCTCGATTTCATCTGGACTTTTTGGGCGAGTTTTGTACCCCTCGACAAAAATGGACAAAATCTGTATTTTTGGACCAGACGATGGCTTTTGTGTGAAATCTAACGCGGAACCCGAAACACTGTTAAATATTTAAGACAAGAATGATATGAGGGTCTTCTGGTCCTCGATTTCATCTGGACTTTTTAGGCGATCTTCGTACCATCCGACTAAAATGGACCGAAACCCGTATTTTCGAACAAGACGATGGGTAGTATTTTAAATCTGACGTGGAACCTGAAACACAATTATAAATTTATTAGAAGAATGCTATAAGGGTCTCCCGGTCCTCGATTAAATCTCGACTTTTCGGGCGATTTTCATACCACCCGACAAAAATATAGCGATATCTGTATTTTCGGACAAGACGAGGGCTAGTGTTTGAAATACGACGTGGAACCCGATACACAAATATAAATTTTGGAGAGGAATGTCATAAGGGTCTCCTGCTCCTCGATTTCATCTGGACTTTTCGGGCGATTTTCGTACCACCCGACTCAAATGGACCGAAATCCGTATTTTCGAACAAGATGATGACAAGTGTTTGAAATCTGACGCGGAACCCAAAATACAATTATAAATTTAGAAGTTGAATGGTACAGGGGTCTGTCGGCCCTGGATTTCATCTAGAATTTTTGGACGATAGCTAGTATCTGAAATTGGACGCGGAACCTGAAGCACTATTATATACTTCGGAGAAGAATGCTATAAGGGTCTCACGGTCCTCAATTTCTTTTGGACTTTCCAGGTGATTTTCGTACAACTCGACAAAACTGAACCGAAATTCGTATTTTCGAACAAGAAAATGGCTATTGTTTGAAATTGGACGTAAAACCTGAAACACAATTATAAATTTAGGTGAAGAATGATATAAGAGTCTCCTGGTCCTCGATTTCATCTGGACTTTTCGGGCGATTTTCATACCACTTAACAAAAATGGATCGAAATCTGTGTTTTCGGACCAGACGAGGGATAGTGTTTGAAATCGGGTGCGGAACCCGAAACACAGTTATAAATTAAGGAGAAGAATGCTATAAGGGTCTCCCTGTCCTCGATTTCATCTGGACTTTTCGGGCGATTTTCGTACCACCTGACTAAAATGGACCGAAATCTATATTTTCGAACAAGACGATGGCTAGTGTTTGAAATTTGACGTAGAACCCTAAACACAGTTATAAATTTTTGAGATGAATGTTATAAAGGTCTCCTTGTCCTCCATTTCGTCTAGACGTTTCAAGCGATTTTTGTACCACACGACTAAAATGGATCGAAATCCGTATTTTCGAACTAGGCGATGGTTAGTGTTTGAAATCTGACCCGGAACACAAAAAACAATTATAAATTTAGGAGAAGAATGCTATAAGGTCTCTTAGTCTTCGATTTCATCTAGACTTTTCGAGCGGTTTTCGTACCATCCGAAAAAAATGGACCAAAATCTGTATTTTTCTACAAGACAATGGCTAGTGTTCAAAATCTTACACGGAACCCGAAATAGAATTATAAATTTAGGAGAAGAATGCCATCTGGTCTTTTCGGGATATTTTCATAGCACTTGACAAAAATAAACTGACAATCGTATTTTCGTACCAAACAATGGCTAGTGTTTGAAATCTGGATCCGAACACGAAACACATTTATAAATTTTGGAGAAGAATGCTATAAGGGTCTCCTGGTCCTCGAATACATTTGGACTTTTCGGTAATTTTCTTACCCCTCGACAAAATTGAACCAAAATCTGTATTTTCAGACCAGACTATGGCTAGAGTTGAAATCTGGCGTGGAACTTGAAACACAATTATAATTTTTGGAGAAGAATGCTATAAGGGTCTCCAGGTCCTCGATTTCATCTGGACTTTTCAGGCGATTATCGTACCACCGACTTAAATGGACCGAAATCAATATTTTTGAACAAGATGATGGCTAGTGTTTGAAATCTGACCCGAAACCCGAAATACTGTTATATATTTAGGAGAAGAATGCTATAAGGGTCTCTCTGTCCTCGATTTCATATGGACTTTTTGTGCGATTTACGTACCACCCGACTAAAACAGAACCAAATCCATATTTTCCAACAAGACGATGGCTAGTGTTTGAAATCTGACGTGGAACCCGGAACACAGTTATAAACTTTGGATAAGAATGTTATAATGGTCTCCCTGTCCTCCATTTCATCTGGACTTTTCGGGCGATTTTGATGCCACCTAACAAAAATGGACCGAAATCTGTATTTTTGGACAAGACGAGGTTATAAATTTACCTGAAACAAAGTTATAAATTTTGGAGAAGAATGCTATAAAGGTATCCTAGTCCTTGATTTCATATAGATATTTCGGGAGATTGTCGTACCACCCGACTAATATGCACCGAAATCCGTATTTTCGAACAAGAAGATGGCTAGTGTTTGAAATCTGACGCGGAACCCGAAACACAATTATTAATTAACGAGAAGAATTCTAAAAGGGTCTCTAGGTCCTCAATCGCATTTGGACTTCCCGGGAGATTTTTCTACTTCACAACAAAAATCGACTGAAATTCGTATTTTTGGTTCAAACGATGGCTAGTGTTTGAAATATGGAGACCCTTATAGCATTCTTCTCCAAAATGTATAACTGTGTTTCGGGTTTCGAGCCAGATTTCAAACACTAGCCATCGTCTGGTTTGAAATTACTGATTTTGGTCCTTTTTTTCGATGGGTACGAAAATCGCCTGAAAAGTCCAGACGAAATCAGGGTCCAAATCAACCTTATACAATTCTTCTTCTAAATTTATAACTATGTTTCGGGTTCCGCGTCAGATTTCAAACACTAGCCATCGTCTTGTTTAAAAATACAGATTTCAAGCATTAGCCATCGTTTGGTCCGAAAATATGATTTTTGGTTCCGAAAATGACCAGATGAAATCGAGGACCAAGAGACCCTTATAGAATTCTTCTCTAAAATTTATAATTGTGTTTTGAGTTCCGCATCAGAATTGAAACACTAGCCATCGTTTTGGTCTGAAACTACGGACTTTGGTCCATTTTTGTTGGGTGGTACGAAAATTGCCTAAAAAGTCCAAATGAAATCGAGCAACATGAGACCCTTATAGCATTCTTCTCCAAAATTTATAACTGTGTTTCGGGTTTTGCGCCAGATCTCAAACGCTAACCATCGTCTGGTATGAAAATCGCCTAAAAAGTCCAGATGCAATCGAGGACCGAGAGTATGTTATATCATTCTTCTTCTAAATTTATAATTTTCTTTTGGGTTCCGCGTCAGATTTCAAACACTAGCCATCCTCTTGTTCGAAAATACGGATTTCTGTCCATTTTAGTCGGGTGGTACGAAGATCTTTCAAAAAGTCCCGATGAAATCGAGGACCGAGAGACCCTTATAGCATTCTTCTCTAAAATTTATAATTATGTTTCTGGTTCCGCGCCAGATTTCAAACACTAGCCATCGTTTGGTCCAAAAATACAAATGTTGGTCCACTTTTGTCGAGGGGTACGAAAGTTGCTGGAAAAGTCCAAATGAAATCGACGACCGGGAGACCGTTATAGCATTCTTCCCCAGAATTTATAAATTTGTTTCGGGTTCCGTGCCAGATTTCAAATACTAGCCATTGTCTAGTTCGAAAATAGAGATGTTGGTCCATTATCGTCGATGGGTACGAAAGTTGCCCGAAAATTGCAAATGAAATCGAGGACCGGCAGACCATTATAGAATTGTTATTCTAAATATATAATTGTGTTTCGGGTTCCGCGTTAGATTTGAAACACTAGCCATCGTCTTGTTCGAAAATACGAATTTCGGCCCATTTTAGTCGAGTGATACGAAAATCGCCCGAAAAGTCCAGATGAAATCGAGGATCGGGAGGCCATTATAGCATTCTTCACCAAAATTTATAACTGTGTTTCGGGTTCTGCGCCAGATTTCAAACACTAGCCATCGTCGTGTCCGAAAATACGATTTTTGGTCTATGTTTGTCGGGTGGTACAAAAATCGCCCAAAAAGACCAGATAAAATCGAGGACTATGATACCCTTATAGCATTTTTCTCCAAAATTTATAATTGTGTTTCGGATTCTGCATCAAATTTCAAACACTAGCCATAGTCTTGTAAGAAAATACGAATTTTGGTCCAGTTTTGTCGGAGGGTACAAAAATCACCCGAAAAATCTAGATGAAATCGAGGACCAAGATACCCATATAGCATTCTTCTCCTAAATTTATAACTCTGTTTTGGGTTCTTCTTTAGATTTCAATCACTTACCATCGTTTGGTCTGAAACTACGGACTTTGGTCAATTTTTGTTTGATGGTAAAAAAATTGCCTGAAAAGTACAAATGAAATCGAGGACCCATAATCCGTTATATCATTCTTCTTCTAAATTTATAATTTTCTTTCGAGTGTTGCGTAATATTTCAAACACTAGCCATCGTCTTGTTCGATAATACGGATTTCGGTCCATTTTAGTCGGGTGGTAGGAAAATCGTTCAAAAAGTCCCGATAAAATCGAGGACCGAGAGATCCTTATAGCATTCTTCTCTAAAATTTATAACTATGTTTTAGGTTCCGCCCCATAGTCAGGTCCGAAAATACAGATGTTGGTCCATTTATGTGGAGAAGTTCGAAAATCGCCTGAAAAGTCCAAATGAAATCGAGGACAGCGAGATCTTTATCGCATTCTTCCCCAAAATTTATAACTTTGTTTCGTGTTTCGCACCTGATTTCAAACACTAGCCATCGTCTTGTACGAAAATATCCTGAAAAGTCTTGATGAAATCGAGAACCAGGAGACTCTTATGCATTCTTCTCCTAAATTTATAAAATGTCATTCGGGTCCGCGTCAGATTTCAAACACTATCCATTGCTTGTTCGAAAATACGAATTTCGGTCTATTTTTTTCATATGTACGAGAGACCCTTATAGCATTTTTTCCAAAATTTATAACTGTGTTTTCGGGTTCTGTGTCAGATTCCACACATAAACCATCGTTTTGTTGAAAATACAGATGTTTGGTCCATTTTCGTCGGGTTGTACGAAAATTGTCCAAAAATCCAGATGAAATCGAGGACTAGGAGACCCTTATAGCATCTTTCTCCGAAATTTATTACTTTTTTTTCGAGATCCGCACCAGATTTTAAACACTAGCCATCATCTGGTCCAAAAATACGAAATTTTGAGTCATTTTTGT
>PGWS01037196.1:0-15261 GCA_002896235.1 Cicer reticulatum | reverse complement strand
CAAAACATTGTCATATATTTAGCAGAAAAAATGCTATAAGGGTCTCTTCCGTTACTCGATTTCATCTGGTATTTTCGGGATTATCGTACCACCCGACCTAAAGGACCGAAATTCTTATTTTTGAACAAAACAATGGCTAGTGCTTTGGAATATGATACGGAACTCAGAACACAGTTTTAAATTTAGTAGGAATCTATAAGGGTCTCTTGGTCCTCGATTTCTTCTGGACTTTGAGGGCGATTTTCTTACCCTCGTTAAAAAGTGATCGAAATCTATATTTCGCGCGATTTTCATACCACCCGACTAAAATGGACTAAAATCTGTATTTCGAACAAGATGATTGTTAGTGTTTGATATTTGACGCGGAACCTGCAACACTGTTATATATTTAGGAGAAGAATGCTTTAAGGTTCCTCAGGTCTTCGATTTCATCTGGAATTTTAAGGGCGATCTTCGTACCACCCGACGAAATTGGTTTGAAATCCGTATTTCGAACAAGACAATGGCTTGTGTTTGTATTCTGACACAGAACCGATTCACAAATATAAATTTAAATGAAGAATGTTATAAGGGTCTCTCTGCCCTCGATTTCATCTAGACTTTTCGGGCAATTTTCGTACCCCTCTACAAAAATGGACCAAAATCTGTATTTTAAGATCAGACAATGGCTTGTGTTTGAAATCTGAACCGAAATGAGAAACATTGTTATATTCTTAGGAGAAGAATGCTAAAAGGCTCACCCGGTCCTCGATTTCATTTGGACTTTTCGGGCGATTTTCGTACACCCCGACAAAAATAACAGAAATCCGTAATTTCCAACAAGACGTGGCGAGTGTTTGAAATCTGACGCAGAACCCGATATACATTTATAAATTTAGGAGAAGAATGCTATAAGAGACTCCTAGTCCTCAATTCATCTGGATATGTCAGGCGATTTTTCGTACCATCCGACTAAAATGGACCGAAATCCGTATTTTTGAACAATACGATGGCTTGTGTTTGAAATCTGACATAGAAACCGAAATCCAGTCATAAATTTAGAAGAAGAATGTTGTAAACGTCTCTCGGTCCTCGATTTCATTTGGTCTTTTTGGCGATTTTCATACCCCTTGACAAAAATTGATCAAAATCTGTATTTTCGGACCAGATGATTACTAGTGTTTGAAATCTTACGCAGAACCTGAAACACTGTTATATATTAAGGAGAAGAATGATATAAGGGTCGCTCGTCCCTTGATTTCATCTAGACTTTCGGGCTATTTTCATACAACACCACAAAAATGGACCGAAATTCGTATTGTTGAACAAAATAATGGCTAGTGTTTGAAATCTGACACAGAACTCGGAAACAGTTATAAATATAGGAGAAGAATTCTATAAGGACTTTTCAGGAGATTTTCGTACCACATGACAATCATGACCCAAAATCCGTATTTTCGAACAAGACAATTGCTAGTGTTTGAAATCTGAGGCGGACCCCGAAACTCAGTTATAAATTTAGGAGAAGAATGTTATAAGAGTCTTCTGGTCCTCGATTTCATCGGGTCTTTTTAGGCGATTTTCGTACCATTCGACAAAAATGACTAGTATTTGAAATCTAGCGTGAAACCCGAAACACAGATATAAATTTTGGAGAAGAATGCTATAAGGGTCTCTCGGTACTCGATTTCATCTGGACTTTTCGGGCGATTTTCGTACCATTCGACAAAAATGGACTAAAATCTGTATTTTCGGACCACACTTAGGCTAGTGTTTGATATCTAGCGTGGAACTTGAAACACAATTATAAATTTTGGAGAAGAATGCTACCAGGGTCTCCCTGTCCTCGATTTCATTTGGACTTTTTGGGAAATTTTCATACGATCCGGAATCCGTATTTTCGAAAAAGACTATGGCTAGTGTTTGAAACCTGACGTGGAACCCGAAACACAGTTATAAATTTTGGAGGAGAATGATATAAGGGTCTCCCCGGTCCTAGATTTCATTTGGACTTTTCGGGCGATTTTCATACCACACCCGACTAAAATGGACTAAAATCTTTATTTTCGAACAAGACGATTGTTAGTGTTTGATATTTGACGCGGAACCTGAAACACTATTATATATTTAGGAGAAGAATGCTTTAAGGTTCCTCAGGTCTTCGATTTCATCTGGAATTTTAAGGGCGATTTTCGTATCACCCGACTAAAATGGTCCGAAATCCGTATTTTCGAACAAGACGATGGCTTGTGTTTGTATTCTGACGCAGAACCCCGATTCACAAATATATATTAAAATGAAGAATGTTATAAGGGTCTCTCTGCCCTCGATTTCATCTAGACTTTTCGGGCAATTTTCGTACCCCTCGACAAAAACGGACCAAAATCTGTATTTTAAGACCAGACAATGGCTTGTGTTTGAAATATGAACCGAAATGAGAAACATTGTTATATGTTTAGGAGAAGAATGCTAAAAGGCTCACCCGGTCCTCTATTTCATTTGGAATTTTCGGGCGATTTTCGTACACCTCGAAAAATGAACAGAAATCCGTAATTTCCAACAAAACAATGGCGAGTGTTTGAAATCTGACGCATAACCGATATACATTTATAAATTTAGGAGAAGAATGCTATAAGAATCTTCTAGTCCTCGATTTCATCCGGACTTTTCGAGCGATTTTCGTACCACATAACAAAAATGTACTGAAAATCTGTATTTTCGACCAGACGAGGGCTAGTGTTTGAAATTTGACTCGGAACCCCGATACACAGTTATAAATTTTGGAGAAGAATGATTTAAGGTATCTTGGTCCTTATTTCATCATAACTTTTAGGCGATTTCAGTGCCACTCAACAAATATGGACCGAAATTCGTATTTTCGGACCAGACGATGGCTTGTATTTGAAAATTGACGAAGAACCCGAATCTCCGTTATAAATTTACTAGAAGAATGCCACAACAATCATCTTCTCCTCGATTTCATCTGGACATTTTGGGCGATTTTCGCACCCCTCGACAAAAATGCACCAAAATCTGCATTTTCAGACCAGACGATAGCTAGTGTTTGAAATGTGTTGCGGAACCCGAAACGCAGTTATAAAATTTGGATAAGAATGCTATAAGGGTTTTCCAGTCGTCGATTTCATCTGGACTTTCGGGCGATTTTCATACCATTAGACAAAAATGGACCGAAATCAGTATTTCCTGAAAATAGACGAGGGTTAATGTTTGAAATTTGACACGGAACCCGAAACACAGTTATTAATTTTGGAGAAGAATGCTATAAAGGTCTCCAGGTCCTCGATTTAATCTAGAATTTTCGTGCGATTTTCATACCACCCGACAAAAATGGACCGAAATCAGTATTTCAAGAGCAGACGAGGGCTAGTGTTTGAAATTTGACCCAGAACCCGAAATACCGTTATTAATTTAGAAGCAGAATGCTATAAGGGTTTCTCAATCGTCGATTTCATTTGGACATTTCGGGCGATTTTCGTACCATTCGACAAAAATGGACTAAAATCTGTATTTTCGGACCACACTTAGGCTAGTGTTTGATATCTAGCGTGGAACTTGAAACACATTTATAAATTTTGGAGAAGAATGCTACCAGGGTCTCCCTGTCCTCGATTTCATTTGGACATTTTGGAAAATTTTCATACGATCCGACTAAAATGGACCGAAATCGGTATTTTTCGAAAAAGATTATGGCTAGTGTTTGAAACCTGACGTGGAACCCGAAACACAGTTATAAATTTTGGAGGAGAATGATATAAGGGTCCCCCGGTCCTAGATTTCATTTGGACTTTTCGGGCGATTTTCATACCACCCGACTAAAATGGACTAAAATCTGTATTTTCGAACAAGACGATTGTTAGTATTTGATATTTGACGCGGAACCTGAAACACTATTATATATTTAGGAGAAGAAATGCTTTAAGGTTCCTCAGGTCTTCGATTTCATCTGGAATTTTAAGGGCGATTTTCGTATCACCCGACTAAAATAGTCCGAAATCCGTATTTTCTAACAAGACGATGGCTTGTGTTTGTAATCTGACGCAGAACCCGATTCACAAATATAAATTTAAATGAAGAATGTTATAAGGTCTCTCTGCCCTCGATTTCATCTAGACTTTTAAGGCAATTTTCGTACCCCTCGACAAAAATGGACCAAAATCTGTATTTTAAAGACCAGACAATGGCTTGTGTTTGAAATATGAACCGAAATGAGAAACATTGTTATATATGTTTAGGAGAAGAATGCTAAAAGGCTCACCGGTCCTCTATTTCATTTGGAATTTTCGGGCGATTTTCGTACACCTCGAAAAAAATGAACAGAAATCCGTAATTTCCAACAAAAACAATGGCGAGTGTTTGAAATCTGACGCATAACCCGATATACATTTATAAATTTAGGAGAAGAATGCTATAAGAATCTTCTAGTCCTCGATTTCATCCGGACTTTTCGAGCGATTTTCGTACCACATAACAAAAATGTACTAAAAATCTGTATTTTCGGACCAGACGAGGGCTAGTGTTTGAAAATTGACGAAGACCCCGAATCTCCGTTATAAATTTACTAGAAGAATGCCACAAAAATCATCTTCTCCTCGATTTCATCTGGACATTTTGGGCGATTTTCGCACCCCTCGACAAAAATGCACCAAAATCTGCATTTTCAGACCAGACGATAGCTTGTGTTTGAAATGTGTTGCGGAACCCGAAACACAATTATAAATTTTGGATAAGAATGCTATAAGGGTTTTCCAGTCGTCGATTTCATCTGGACTTTCGGGCGATTTTCATACCATTAGACAAAAATGGACCGAATCAGTATTTCCTGAAAACAGACGAGGGTTAATGTTTGAAATTTGACACGGAACCCGGAACACAGTTATTAATTTTGGAGAAGAATGCTATAAGGGTCTCCAGGTCCTCGATTAATCTAGAATTTTCGTCGATTTTCATACCACCCGACAAAAATGGACCGAAATCAGTATTTCAATAGCAGACGAGGGCTAGTGTTGAAATTTGACCCAGAACCCGAAATACCGTTATTAATTTAGAAGCAGAATGCTATAAGGGTTTCTCAATCGTCGATTTCATTTGGACATTTCGGGCGACTTTTCGTACCATTCGACAAAAATGGACTAAAATCTGTATTTTCGGACCACACTTAGGCTAGTGTTTGATATCTAGCGTGGAACTTGAAACACATTTATAAATTTTGGAGAAGAATGCTACCAGGGTCTCCCTGTCCTCGATTTCATTTGACTTTTTGGAAAATTTTTCATACGATCCGATTAAAATGGATCGAAATCGGTATTTTCGAAAAAGATTATGGCTAGTGTTTGAAACCTGACGTGGAACCCGAAACACAGTTATAAATTTTGGAGGAGAATGATATAAGGTCTCCCGGTCCTAGATTTCATTTGGACTTTTCGGGCGATTTTCATACCACCCGACTAAAATGGACTAAAATCTGTATTTTCGAACAAGACGATTGTTAGTATTTGATATTTGACGCGGAACCTGAAACACTATTATATATTTAGGAGAAGAATGCTTTAAGGTTCCTCAGGTCTTCGATTTCATATGGAATTTTTAAGGGCGATTTTCGTACCACCCGACTAAAATGGTCCGAAATCCGTATTTTCTAACAAGACGATGGCTTGTGTTTGTAATCTAACGCAGAACCCGATTCACAAATATAAATTTAAATGAAGAATGTTATAAGGGTCTCTCTGCCCTCGATTTCATCTAGACTTTTGAGGCAATTTTCGTACCCCTCGACAAAAATGGACCAAAATCTGTATTTTAAGACCAGACAATGGCTTGTGTTTGAAATATGAACCGAAATGAGAAACATTGTTATATGTTTAGGAGAAGAGTGCTAAAAGGCTCACCCGGTCCTCGATTTCATTTGGGCTTTTCGGACGATTTTCGTACACCCCGAAAAAAATGAACAGAAATCCGTAATTTCCAACAAAACAATGGCCAGTGTTTGAAATCTGACGCATAACCCGATATACATTTATAAATTTAGGAGAAGAATGCTATAAGAATCTTCTGGTCCTCGATTTCATCCGAACTTTTCGAGCGATTTTCGTACCACATAACAAAAATGTACCGAAAATCTGTATTTTCGGACCAGACGAGGGCTAGTGTTTGAAATTTGACTCGGAACCCGATACACAGTTATAAATTTTTGAGAAGAATGATTTAAGGGTCTCTTGGTCCTTATTTCATCATGACTTTTAGGCGATTTCAGTGCCACTCAACAAATATGGACCGAAATTCGTATTTTCGGACCAGACGATGGCTAGTATTTGAAAATTGACGAAGAACCCGAACCTCCGTTATAAATTTACTAGAAGAATGCTACAAAAATCATCTTCTCCTCGATTTCATCTGGACATTTTGGGCGATTTTCGCACCCCTCGACAAAAATGGACCAAAATCTGCATTTTCAGACCAGGCGATAGCTAGTGTTTGAAATGTGCTGCGGAACCCGAAACGTAGTTGTAAATCTTGGATAAGAATGCTATAAGGGTTTCCCAGTCCTCGATTTCATCTGGACTTTTTGGGCGATTTTCATACCATCAGACAAAAATGGACCGAAATCAGTATTTCCTGAAAACAGACGAGGTTAATGTTTGAAATTTGACACGGAACCTGAAACACAGTTATTAATTTTGGAGAAGAATGCTATAAGGATCTCCAGGTCCTCGATTTAATCTAGAATTTTCGTGCGATTTTCATACCACCCGACAAAATGGACCGAAATCAGTATTTCAAGAGCAGACGAGGGCTAGCGTATGAAATTTGACCAGAACCCGAAATACAGTTATTAATTTAGAAGCAGAATGGTATAAGGGTTTCTCATCGTCGATTTCATTTGGACATTCCGGGCTATTTTCGTACAAACACGACAAAAATGGACCAAACATATCTATTTTAGACCTGACAATGGTAGTGTTTGAAATCACACCCGCAATCCAAAACATTGTCATATATTTAGCAGAAAAATGCTATAAGGTCTTCCGTTACTCGATTTCATCTGGTATTTTTGGGTGATTATCGTACCACCCGACTAAAATGGACCGAAATTCTTATTTTTGAACAAAACAATGGCTAGTGTTTGAAATATGATACGGAACTCAGAACACAGTTTTAAATTTAGTAGGAGAATCTATAAGGGTCTCTTGGTCCTCGATTTCTTCTGGACTTTGCAGGCGATTTTCTTACCCCTCGTTAAAAAATGATCGAAATCTATATTTTTGGACCCGGCGATTGCAAGTATTTGAAATTTGGCGTGAAACCTGAAAACCAATAATATATTTTGGAGAAGAATGCTATCAGGGTCTCCCAATCCTCGGTTTCATATGGACTTTCCGGGTGATTTTCGTACCACCCGACAAAAAATGGACGGAAATCCGTATTTTCTAACAAGATGATTGCTAGTGTTTGAAATCAGACGCGGAACTCAAAACTCAATTAAAAATTTAGGAGATTTTCGTACCACCCGACAAAAATGGACCGAAATTCGTATTTTCGAACAAGACAATTGATACTGTTTGAAATCTGAGGCGGAACCCGAAACTCAATTATAATATTAGGAGAAGAATGCTATAAGGGTCTCCGGCTCCTCGATTTCATTTGGTGTTTTCGGGCAATTTTCGTACCACACGAAAAAAATGGACCGAAATTCGTATTTTCATACCAGACGATGGCTAGTGTTTAAAATCTGGCGTGAAACCCGAATCACAGTTATAAATGTTGGAGAAGAATGCTATAAGGGTCTCTTGGTCCTCGATTTCATCTGGACTTTTCGGGCGATTTTCGTATCCCTCGATAAAAATGAACTAAAATCTGTATTTTAAAACCAGACTTTGGCTAGTGTTTGAAATCTAGTGCGGAACTCGAAACACATTTATAAATTTTGAAGAAGAATGCAATAAGGGTCTCACAGTCCTAGATTTCTTCTGGACTTTTCGAGCGACTTTCCTACAATCCGACTTAAATTTAGGAGAAGAACGTTGTAAGGGTCTCCCGATCCTCGATTTCTTCTGGAATTTTCGGGGGATTTTCGTACCACTCGACATAACTGGACCGAAATCCGTATTTTCGGACCAAATGATGGCTAGTGTTTGAAATATGACGCGGAACCCGAAGCACAGTTATAAATTTTGGAGAGAATGCTACTAGGGTTTCCCCATCATTGATTTCATTTGGACTTTTCGCGCGATTTTCGTGCCACCCAACTAAACTGGACCGAAATTCTTATTTTTGAACAAAACGATGGCTAGTGTTTGAAATCTAACGCGGACCCCGAAACACATATAAAAATTTAGAAGAAGAATGCTATAAAGGTCTCTCAGTCATAGATTTCATTAGGACTTTTCGAGCGATTTTCGTACCACTCGACTTAAATGGACCGAAATTCATATTTTCAAACAAAACGACGATTAGAGTTTGAAATTTGGCATGGAAGCCGAAACACAGTTATAAATTTTAGAGAAGAATGCTATAAGGGTCTCCCGGTCTTCGATTTCATTTGGACTTTTCGGGCGATTTTCATACCACCTAACTAAAATGGACCAAAATTCGTGTTTTTGGACCAGACGATGGCTAGTGTTTAAAATCAGGCGCGGAGCCCGAAAAATATTTATAAATTTTGGAGAAGAATGCTATAAGGGTCTCCTGATCCTCGATATCCTCTAGTCTTTTCGGGCGATTTTCGTGCCACACGACTAAAATGAACCGAATTTCATATTTTCGAACAAAACGATGGTTAGTGTTTGAAATATGTCGCGGAACCTGAAACACAATTATAAATTTTGGCGAAGAATGCTATAAAGGTCTTCCGGTCCTCGATTTGATCTGGATTTTTTGGACGATTGTCGTACCACCCTACTAAAATGAACCAAAATTTGTATTTTTGAACAAAACGATGGTTAGTGTTTTAAATTTGACGCGGAACCCGATACACATATATAAATTTAGATAAAGAATGTTATGAGGGTTTCACGGTCCTCGATTTCATCTGGACTTTTAGGGCAATTTTCGTACCCCTCGACAAAAATGGACGAAAATCTGTATTTTCAGACTAGACGATGGCTAGTGTTTGAAATCTGACCCGAAATGAGAAACTTTGTTATATATTTAGGAGAAGAATGCTATAAGGGTCACCCAGTCCTCGATTTCATCTGGACTTTTCGGTTAAATTTCGTACACTCCGACAAAAATGGACCCAAATCCTGTAAATTCTAACAAGACGATGGCTTGTGTTTAAAATCTCACACGGAACTCGATATACATTTAAAAATTTAGAAGAAGAATGCTATAAGAGTCTTCTGGTCCTGGATTTCATATGGATTTTTCGGGCGATTTTTATTACCACTTAACAAAATTGGACCCAATTATGTATTTTCGGACCAGAAGAGGGCTAGTCTCCGAAATTTGCACAGAACCCGAAACTCAGTTATAAATTTACGAGAAGAATACTACAAGAATCTTCTCCTCGATTTCATCTAGACATTTCGGGCAATTTTCGCACCCCTCGACAAAAATTGACCAAAATCGGCATTTTCAGACCAGACGATAGCTAGTGTTTGAAATCTGTCGCGGAACCCGAAACACAGTTATAAATTTTGGATAAGAATGCTATAAGGGTTTCCCGGTCCTCGATTTCATCTGGACATTTCGGGCGATTTTCGTACTACCGACAAAAATGGACCGAAATCAGTATTTCCTGAAAATAGACGAGGGCTAGTGTTTGAAATTGGACCCGAATCCCAAAACACAGTTATAAATTTTGGAGAAGAATGTTGTGAGGGTCTCCCAGTCCTCGATTTGATCTGGACTTTTTGGGCGATTTTCATACCACCTGAAAAAAATGGACCGAAACCAGTATTTCCATACCAAACGAGGGCTAGTGTTTGAAATTTGACGCAGAACCTAAAACATAGTTATTCATTTTTGAGAAGAACGCTATAAGGGTCTCCTGGTCCTCGATTTCATCTGGAATTTTCCGTCGATTTTCATACCACATGACTAAAATGGATCGAAATCCGTATTTTTGGACCAGACGATGGCTAGTGTTTGAAATTTGACATGGAACCCGAAATACAGTTATAAATTTAGAAGAAGAATGCTACAAGGGTCTCTCGATCGTCGATTTCATCTGGAATTTTCAAGCGATTTTCGTACCCCTCGACAAAAATGGACCAAAATCTATATTTTCAGACCAGAAGATGGCTAGTGTTTGAAATATGACACGGAATCCGAAATATTGTTATATATTTAGGAGAAGAATGCTATCAGGGTCTCCCGATACTCGACTTCATCTAGTATTTTCGGATGATTCTCGTACCGTTCGACTAAAATGGACCGAAATTCGTATTTTATAACCAAACAATGGCTAGTGTTTGAAATTTGATACGGAAATCAGAACACAATTTTAAATTTAGGAGAAGAATGATATAATGGTCTCTCGGTCCTCGATTTCATCTGGACTTTGCATGCGATTTTTTTACCGCTAGACAAAAAATGATCGAAATCTATATTTTTGGACTAGATTTCATCTAGACTTTTTGGATGACTTTCGTACCACCCGACTAAAATGGACCGAAATCCGTATTTTCGAACAAGACGATGGATAATGTTTGAATTTCGACATGGAACCTGAAATACAGTTATAAATTTAGAAGAAGAATGCAATAAGGGTCTCTCGGTCCTCGATTTCATCTGGACCTTCCGTGCAATTTTCTTACTACACGACTAAAATGGACAGAAATCCGTATTTTTGAACAAAACGATGGTTAGTTTTTGAAATCTGACGCGGAACCTAAAACACAGTTATAAATTTAGAAAAAGAATCCTATCAGGGTCTCCAAGTCCTTGATTTCGTCTGGACTTTTTGGGCGATTTTCTTACCCCTCAAAAAAAATGAACCGAAATCTATTATTCGGACCAGATGATGGCTAGTGTTTGAAATCTGATGTAGAATCCGAAACACTGTTATAAATTTAGGAGAAGAATGTTTCAAGGGTCTCCCGATCCTCGATTTCATTTGGACTTTTCAGGCGATTTTCGATCCACCCGACAAAAATGGACTGAAAACTGTATTTTCGGACCAAATGAAGGCTAGTGTTTGAAATATGACGCGGAACCCGAAGCACAGTTATAAATTTTGGAGAAGAATGCTACTAGGGTTTCCTGGTCATTGATTTCATCTGAATTTTTCAGTAGATTTTCGTACCATCGACAAAAAGGACCGAAATCCGTATTTTTGAAAAAGACTATGGCTAGTGTTTGAAATCTGACGTGGAACCTGAAACAGAGTTACAAATTTTCGAGAAGAATGATATAAGGGTCTCCCAGTCCAGGATTTCATATGGACTTTTCAGGCGATTTTAGTACCACCCGACTAAAATGGACCGAAATTCGTATTTTTGAAATATGTCGCGGAACCTGAAAGACAATTAGAAATTTTGGAGAAGAATGCTATAAGGAATCCTGGTCCTCGATTTCATCTGGTCTTTTCGGGCAATTTTTATACCACTTGACAAAAATAGACCGAAAATCGTATTTTCGGTCCAGACAAAGGCTAGTGTGTGAAATCTGGCGCTGAACCCGCAACACAATTATAAATTTAGAACAAAAATTCTATAATGGTCTCCCGGTACTCGATTTGTTTTGTACTTTTCGAGCGACTTTCGTACCCATCGACGATAATGGACCAACATCTGTATTTTCGGACTAGACGATGGCTAGTGTAAGAAATCTGCACGGAACCCGAAACAAATTATAAATTCTGGAGATGAATGCTATAATTATCTCATGGTCCTTGATTTCATTTGGACCTTCGGGCGATTTTCGTACCCCTCGACAAAAATGGACCAACATATGTTTTTAGGACCAGACGATGACTAGTGTTTGAAATCTGGCGCGGAACCTGAAACATAGTTATAAATTTTAGAGAAGAATGCTATAAAAGTCTCTCAGTCATCGTTTTCATCGAAACTTTTCAGGCGATTTTCGGACCACCCGACAAAAATTGACCGAAATTTGGTGGTACGAAAATTTCCGACTTCATCTAGAATTTTCAGGAAATTTTCCTACCACCAGACAAAAATGGAACGAAATTCGTATTTTTAGACCAAATGATAACTAATGTTCAAAATATGACCCGAAACACAAAACAAAGTAATAAATTAGAGTTGTCAAATAAAGTAATAATTATATATTATTTGACTACTCTATTTTATTAAATGATATTACTATCTTCGTTATGCAATCAAACTTTAAAATGAAGAATAATGATAACATATAATAAAATAGAATTATCAAATAAATTAATAATTCATATTTATTTGACAACTCTGTTTTATTATACGTTATTATATCTTCGTTTTGTAGTTGTACTAAATAACAAAATAATAATAACATATAACAAAATTGAGTTGTAAAATTAATATGTAATTATTACTTTATTTGACAACTCTATTTTGTTATATGTTATTATTATCTTCTTTATGTAGTAAAACTATAAAACAAATATAAGAATTACATTTAATAAAATAGAATTGTCAAATAATGTAATACTTAAAAAAGCATTCTTTTCCTAAATTATAATTGTGTTTCAGGTCATATTTTGAAACATTAGCCATTAAATTGGGTCTTAAATATATAGAAATCGTCCGATTTTTGTCTGGTGTAGCAAAATTGATGGAAAGATTTTGGTGTGAAATCGTCTTTTTGTTTACCACCCGATTTCGGTCCATTTTACGGTGGTACGACAGCATGAAAAGCCCAATAATCGAGGACTAAGAGACTCTTAAGCATTCTTTTCTAAAATTTATACTATCTTTCAGGTTCGACGCTAGACTTCAAACACTAGTATCGTCTGCATCCGAAAATACATATTTGATCGATTTTTGTCGAGGCGTAACGAAAGTCTCCAGAAAAGTCCAAATGAAATTTAGGGATCGGGAGACCATTATAGCATTCTTCCCAGAATTTGTAACTTTGTTTCGGGTTCAGCTCCAGATTTCAAACACTAGCCATCGTCTTAGTCCGAAAATACAGATGTTGGTCCATTATCGTCGATGGTAACGAAAGTCGCCCGAAAAGTCCAAATGAAATCCAGGACCGGGAGACCATTATAGAATCTTGTTCTAAAATTTATAAATGTGTTTCGTGTTCTGCGTTAGATTTGAAACACTAGCATCGTCTTGTTCGAAAATACGGATTTCGATCAATTTTAGTTCGGGTGTACGAAAATCGCCCAAAAAGTCCAGATGAAAACGAGGACCGGGTTATAGCATTCTACTCCTAAATTTATAACTGTATCCGGGTTCCGCACCAGATTTCAAACACTAGCCCATCGTCTGGTCAAAAAATACGATTTTCGTCTTTTTAATCTAGTGGTACAAAAATCGCCCAAAGACCAAGATGAAATCGAGACCAGGAGACCTTATTATAGCATTCTTACTCCTGAATTTATAATTGTGTTTCAGGTTCCGCGCTGATTCAAAAATTTGGCCATCGCTAGTTCAAGAACTACAGATTTCGGTCCATTATCATCCGTCGGGTACGAAAATCGCCTGAAAAAGTCCAGATGAAATTGGGGACCAAATGGCCCTATAGAAATCTTCTTCTAAAATTTATAACTGTGTTCTGGTTCCTGTCAGATTTCAAACACTAGCCATCGTCTTGTTCGAAAATACAGTATTCTGTCCATTTTAATCAGGTGTACGAAAATCGCCCGAAAATCCATATGAAATCGAGGATCTGGAGACCATTATAAGCATTCTTCTTCAAAATTTATAACTGTGTTAGGCATTCCGCCGCCAGATGTCAAATATTAGCCATCGTCTAGTACCTAAATAACGACTTTCGGTCTAATTTTGTCAGGTGGTACAAAAATTGCCCGAAAAAGACCAGATGAAACCTGAGGACCAGGAGACCCTGATAGCATTCTTCTCTCAAAATTTATATACTGTTTTAGGTTCCGCGCCAGATTTAAACACTTTTTCATCGTGGTACGTCTCGAAAATATAGATTACATCCTTTTTTTGGGTCAAAGGGTAAGTCAAATCGCTTTAAAAGTCCAGATCAGGTTCGAGGACCGAGAGACACTATAGTATTCATCTCATAAATTTATAATTTGTTTTGAGTTCCGACAGATTTCAAAAAGTCTAGAGCCATCGTCTGGTCCGAAAATTAGAATTTTGGTCTGTCTTTGTCGAGGGGTACGGAAAATCGCCCGAAAAATCCAAATGAAATATGACGACCGAGAGACCTTATAGGATTCTTATTTCTAAATTTATAACTGTATTTTGGGTTCCATGTCAGATTTCAAATACTAGCCATTCATCTGGTACGAAAATATACGGATTCAATCCATTTTAATCTAGTGGTATAGAAATCGTTCCGAAAAGTCCAGATCTGAAATCGAGGACCCGGAGACCTTATAGCGTTCTTCTGCCAAAATTTATTACTGTATTCAGGTTCCCAGTCAATTACAAACACTACCCTCATACTGGTCCAGAACTACTGATGTTCGGCTCATTTTTGTTGGTGATGTATGAAAATTGCCTGAAAATTCTAGATCAATCGAGGACTGCGAGACCCTTATAGCATTCTTCTCCCAATATTTAATAATGTGTTCCGGGTTTCGTTCATATTTAAACACTTACCATCGTTTGTTCGAAATACAGATTTTTGTTAATTTTAGTGGGTGGTACGAAGAATCGCTGGAAAATGTCCAGATGCAAATCGAGGACTGGGAGACCTCTTATAGCATTCTTCTTCTAAATTTATAACTTGTTTCAAAGTTCTGCTTAAAGATTTCAAACACTAGCCATAGTCTTGTTTCGAAAATACGAATTTCGGTCCATTTTAGTTAGGTGGTATGAAAATCGCCCAAAAGTCTAGATGAAATCGAGACTAGGAGACCTTTATAGCATCTCTCTCCAATTTAAAAACTATCTTTCGGGTTCTGCGCTAGATTTCAAACACTATCCATCGTTTTGTTCGAAATAAGAATTTCGATCATTTTAGTTCGGGTGGTACGAAAATCTCCGAAAGTCAATGAAATCTAGGACTGGGAGACCCTTATATCAATTCTTCTCCAAAATTTAAATTATTTTTTTTAGTTTCCGCGTCAAGGTTTCAACACTAGCCACAATCTTTTCGAAAATACGGATTGTTGTCCTTTTTTTTTCGATGGTTACGAATTCGCCTGAAAAGTCCAGATGAAATCGAAGACCAGAA
>PGWS01037195.1:0-15077 GCA_002896235.1 Cicer reticulatum | reverse complement strand
ACACCTATTGGATGCACAAGATATGTTAATAACCCTAATTGGACAAGAATAAGATTAGGGAGGACAAAAATGAGCTAAATGTTCATCCAATGACACAAACACACCTATTGGATGCACAAGATTGGTTAAAAACCCTTAACGGACAAGAATAAGCCTAAGGAGGACGAAAATGACCTAAATGTTAATCTAATGACACCAATGAACTTATTGAACGCACAAGATTGGTTTAAAACCCTAATTGGACAAGACTAAGCATATGAAGGACAAAAATGACCTAAATGTTTCATCAAATGACACAAACACACCTATTGGATGCACAAGATTGATTAAAACCCTAATTGGACGTGAATAAGCCTAGGGAGGACGAAAAATGACCTCAATGTTCATCCAATCACACAAACACACCTAAATGTTCGTCCAATGACACAACACACACCTATTGGATATACAAGATTAGTTAAAAACCCTAATTGGACTAGAATAAGCCTGGGGAGGACGAAAACGACATAAATTTTGAATCCAATGACACAAACACACCTATTGGATGCACAAGATTGGTTAAAAACCCTAATTGACAAGAATAAGCATATGGGGGATGAAAAGACCTAAATCTTAATCCAATGACACAAATGAACTTGTTGGGTGCAAAAGATTGGTTAAAAACCCTAATTGGACAAGAATAAGCCTAGGGAGGACGAAAATGACCTAAATGTTTATCCAATGACCCAAACACGCCTATTGGATGCACAAGATTGGTTAAAAATCCTAATTGAACAAGAATACACCTAGGGATGATGAAAATGACCTAAATGTTAATCGGATGACACAACTGAACTTATTTGATGCACCAGAATGGTTAAAACCCGTAATTGGACAAGAATAAGCCTAGGGAGGACGAAAATGACCTAAATGATCATCCAATGACACAAACACACCTATTGGATGCACAAGATTGGCTAAAAAACCTTAATTGGACAGAAATAAGCCTAGGGATGACGAAAATGACCTGAATGTGAATCCAATGACACAAACCCACCAATTGGATGCACAAGATTGGTTAAAAACCCTAGTTGGACAAGAATAAGTCTAAGGAGGACGAAAATGACCTAAATGTTCATCCAATGACACGAGCAAACCTATTGGATGCATAAAATTGGTTAAAAAACTCTAATTGGACAAGAACAAGCCTAGGGAAGACGAAAATGACCTAAATGTTCATCCAATGACATAAACATACTTATTGGATGTACAAGATTCGTTAAAAATCCTAATTAGACAAGAATAAGCATTGGGAGGACGAAAATGACCTAAATGTGAATCTAATGACACAAACACACCTATTGGATGCACAAGATTGGTTTAAAAACCCTAATTGGACTAGAATAAGATTAGGCAGGACGAAAGTGACCTACATGAGAATCCAATGACACAAACACACCTATTGGATGCACAAGATTGGTTAAAAACCCTAGTTGAACAAGAATAAGTCTAGGGAGGACGAAAATGACCTAAATGTGAATCCAATGACATAACCAAACCTATTGGAGGCACAAGATTGGTTAATGCACACAAATGACCTAAAAACCCTAATTGGATAGAAATAAGCAGAGGGAGGACGAAATGACCTAAATGTTCATCCAAGACACAAATGAAGTTATTAGATGCACAAGATTGGTTAAAAACCCTAATTGGACACAAATAAGTCTAGGGAAGACGAAAATAACTTAAATGTTCGTCCAATGACACAAACACACCTATTGGATGCACAAGATTGGTTAAAACCCTAATTGGACAAGAATAAGCCTAGGGAGGACGAAAATGACCTAAATGTGAATCTAATGACACAACACATGATAAGCATAGATTGGTTACGACGAAAATGACCTAAATGATCATCCAATGACACAAACACACCTATTGGATGCACAAGATTGGCTAAAAACCCTAGTTGGATAAGAATAAGTCTAGGGAGGACGAATATGACCTAAATGTTCATCCAATGACACAAGAAAACCTATTAGATGCACAAAATTGGTTAAAATCCCTAATTGGACAAGAATAAGCCTATGGAGGACGAAAATGACTTAAATGTTTCATTCCAATGACACAAACACACCTATTGGATGCACATGATTGGTTAAAAACCTCGAATTGGACTAGAATAAGTCTAGGGAGGATGAAAATGACCTAAATGTTCATCGGACGACACAAACACGCCTATTGGATGCACAAATTGATTAAAAACCATAATTGGACAAGAATAAGCCTAAGGAGCATGAAACGGACCTAAATGTACATCCAATGACACAAACACACCTATTGGATGCCTAAGATTGGTTAAAAACCCTAATTGAACAAGAATAAGCCTAAGGATGACGAAAATGACCTAAATGTTAATCGAATGACACAAATGAACTTATTTGATGCACAAGATTGGTTAAAAAGCCTAATTGGACAAGAATAAGCCTAGGGAGGACGAAAATGACCTAAACGATCATCCAATGACACAAACACACCAATTGGATGCACAAGATTGATTAAAAACCCTAATTGGACAAGAATAAGCCTATGGAGGACGAAATGACCTAAATGTTAATCAATTGACACAAATACGCCTATTGGATGCACAAGATTGGTTAGAAACCCTAATTGGACAAGAATAAGAATAGGGAGGACGAAATGACCTAAATGTTAATCCAATGACACAAATGAACTTATTGGATGCACAAGATTGGTTAAAAATCCTAATTGGACAAGAATAAGCTTAGGGAGGACGAAAATGACCTAAATGTTCATCCAATGATCCAAATACCCCTATTGGATGCACAAGATTGGTTAGAAACCCTAATTGGACAAGAATAAGCCTAGGGATGACGAAAATGACCTAAATGTTAATCGAACGACACAAATGAACTTATTTGATGCACAAGATTGGTTAAAAACCCTAATTGGACAAGAATAACCCTAGGGAGGACGAATATGTGGCAATTTGACATGTCTAAAGGTCTTTTTGATTGACACTATGGCAGTGATTTTTGGATGCACAAGATTGGTCAAAATGTGAGTAATTGGACATAACCTAACGATTTTGACCTAAATGTTGTCAATGATCACCCTTACCAAGAGCATTTAGATTATTGACTATGCGAGTAAATCTTAAATCTGCATATCATTAACGAATTCCTTTTCTTCATGTTGAAAACAGCTCATACTCATGCATTAGAGTTTCACCTGTGATTCGGGAGGCACGAACGGGACCATCTATTACTGCTTCTAGAATATCAAGACTACATGCTTCAAGAAAAATTAACATTGGTCTCTTTCCCTACATGTAGGAAGCCCCATTAAATGCAGGGGGGACTTGCCAAGGTTGCACCTTCTCTCAGAAATTCTATAGAGGTCATTTTCTTTTATGAGAGTTACTCTAAAAAGATCAGGCTCTTGATGCCAATTGTAGAAAATTATGACCTCTATTTGTTACAAAATATGAGAAATGTATGTACTAATCTTACAAGATTACTAATCAGATTAACAATAATCAGTTGCGGAATTTATTCAGGAACAAAGATTCACAGTTGCATGAATTATCAATATAAGAGTACAAATACAATGCTTATTCAGAATATTAATCAAGACAGAAATTCACTGATACAAACATTCAAGAATAAGCATTCAAGCAATATCAAAATAAAGAGAAAGGATAAGAAAAACGTGCACCAAGATTTATACTGGTTTGGCAGTTTGATCCAGTCCTGAAATCTAAATCAGATTTCAGCCTTTCCAATAGAATTGACTTGAGTATGTTTTACAGATTGTCTAGCTCACACAAGGCCTATCTATCCAACTCACACGCTTCTATTACAATACCACCTTATCCCTGAAGTTACTCGCCAAACTCTCACAAGATCAAGATGAAACTTCTTCTTGATGAACACACGCACCAACAAAGATAGTCACCAGTTTACACCACTGGATTTCCAGAACTTTCTTTATGTTGTTTTTTACAGAAAAGAATAAAAGCGGACAAAAGATGATGACTCAATCACAATATGAATTTCACACAAAGAGGATTTGCCAAATGAGTATTTTGTATGACGAAAATAATTGTTTCAAATGTAGTGTATTGGTTGTTAGAAAATGTGTAACAGTTATTTTAAAATGTGATTGAATCAGCTTATATATATTCAGAAAAACATCAGGTCAATCGATTGCTCAATCGATTTTATAATGGTTTAAAAACTAGCTTAATCGATTGCCCAATCGATTATCGCATTCTTGTTTTTCTTGAATCTTGAAAATATAAGCATGAATCGATTTGCCAATCGATTCTTTTAATGCATAAATCAGAAACTGATACTAAGAATATATCAGAATCGATTGAGTAATCGACTATAGGTGTTTTGTTTAAACCAATAGATCAAAACTAAATCGATTGCTCAGTCGACGTATATTCATAGTCCTAAATCGATTTGGTAATGAGCTGAATTCTTCCTGTAACTCAAACATTTAGCTTCAATCGATTCGTCAACCGATTGTGCTGATCATAGTGACTCGGACATTTACTTCAAACGATTGTTCTTGTCACAGTGACTCAGACATTTGCTTCAATCGATTTGCCAATCGATTGTGCTTGTTACAGAACCTCAGCCATTTGGTCAAAATCAATTTGCCAATCGATTTATTCAAAGTGTTTCTGATAAATGATTAACTTCAATCGATTACCTAATCGATTGCCACAGAACTTGTAGTTTAAGAAATCTAATTCAATTGATGTCCTAATCAATTTGATTGACCACAGAACTTATTCCTGATGAAAAACTTTGTCACAATCGATTTGCAAATCGATTGATTTAGTAATTGGTTGGTTCTGTGAATCACGAAATCGATTACTCAATTGATGTCCCAATCGATTGTCCAATAGATTGGATTAAGCCCAGAACTCAGGTTTCACTAAAAACCTTTAAGTAATCGATTTCCCAATCGATTTACGTAGTAAAAACTCTTGTTCTGAGTCAAACAATCGATTACTAGTTGATTGATTTACTTTCCTTGGCAAATACTTAGGTATGAAATCATAGTGATTAGTCCACTAAATTTGGATAAAAATCCTTATTGGACAAGAATAAACCTAGGGATGACGAATATGACCTAAATGTTCATCCAATGACACAAACACACCTATTGGATGCACAAGATTTGTTAAAAACCCTAGTTGGACAAGAATAAGTCTAAGGACGACGAAAATGACCTAAATGATCATCCAATGATACAAACACACCTATTGGTGTCACAAGATTGATTAAAAACCCTAATTGGACAAGAATAAGCCTAGGGACGACCAAAATGACCTAAATGTTCATCCAATGACACAAACACAACTATTGGATGCACTAGATTGGTTATAAACCTTAATTAGAGTAGAATAATCCTAGGATGACGATAATGACCTATATGTGAATCCAATGACACTAACACACCTATTGGATGCACAAGATTGGTTAAAAACCCAAGTTGGAGAAGAATAAGTCTAGGGAGGACGAGAATGACCTAAATGTTCCTCCAATGATACAAGCAAACCTATTGGATGCACAAAATTGCTTAAAAACCCTAATCGGACCAGAATAAACCTAGGTAGGACAAAAATGACATAAATGTTCATCCAATGACACAAGCACACCTATTGGATCCACACGATTGCTTGAAAACCCTAATTGGGCAAGAATAAGCCTAGGGAGGACGAAAATGACCTAAATGTTCATCCAATTACACAAACACACCTATTGGATGCACAAGATTGGTGAAAAATACTAATTGAACAAGAATAAGTTTAAGGAGGACGAAAATGACCTAAATGTTCATCCAATGACACAAACACACCTATTGGATGGACAAGATTATTTAAAAACCCTAATTGGACTAGAATAAGCCTATGGTGGACGAAAATGACCTAAATGTTAATCCAATAACACAAATGAACTTATTGGATGGACCGGATTGGTTAAAAATCCTAATTGGACAAGAATATGCCTAGGGAGGACGAAAATGACCTAAATGTTCGTCCAATGACACAAACACACCTATTGGATGCACAAGATTGGTTAAAAACTCTAATTGGACAAGAATAAGCCTAGGGAGGACGAAAATGACCTAAATGTTAATCGAATGACACAAATGAACTTATTTGACGCACAAGATGGATTTAAAACCAAAATTGGACAAGAATAAGCATAGGGATGATGAAATGAACTAAATTTTAATCCAATGACACAAATGAACTTATTGGATGCAAAATATTGGTTAAAAACCCTAATTGGACAAGACTAAGCCTAGGGAGGAAGAAAATGACCTAAATGATCATCCAATGACATGAGCAAACCTATTGGATGCACAAAATGACCTAAATGTTAATCGAACGACACAAATGAACTTATTTGATGCACAAGATTGGTTAAAAAACCTAGTTGGACAAGAATAAGTCTAAGGACAACGAAAATGACCTAAATGTTCATCCAATGACAAGAATAAGCCTAGGGAGGACGAAAATGACCTAAATGTTAATCCAATGACACAAACACACCTATCGAATGCACAAGATTGTTAAAAACCCTAATTGGACAAGAATAAGCCTAGGGAGGACGGAAATGACGTAAATGTTCGTCCAATGACACAAGCAAACCTATTGGATGCACAAGATTGGTTAAAAACCCTAATTGGACTAGAATAAGCATAGGGAGGAAGAAAATGACCTAAATGAGAATCCAATGACACAACCACACCTATTGGAATCACAAGATTGATTTAAAACCCTAATTGGACAAGAATAAGCATAGAGGGGATGAAATGAAGTAAATGTTAATCCAATGACACAAATGAACTTATTGGATGCAAAAGATTGGTTAAAAACCCTAATTGGACAGGAATAAGCCTAGGGAGGACGAAAATGACCTAAATGTTCATCCAATATCACAAACACACCTATTGGATGCACAAGATTGGTTAAAAACCGTAGTTGGACAAGAATAAGCATAAGGACGACGAAAATGACCTAAATGTTCATCCAATGACACAAGCAAACTCTATCGGATGCACAAGATTGGTTAAAAACCCTGATTGGAGAAGAATAAGCATAGGGAGGACAAAATGACCTAAATGTTAATCCAATGACACAAATGAACTTATTGGATGCACAAGATTGTTTAGAGACCCTATTTTGACAAGAATAAGCCTAGGGAGGACGAAAATATCCTAAATGTTAATCGAACGACACAAATGAACTTATTTGATGCACAAGATTGGTTAAAAACCCTAATTGGACAAGAATAATAAGTCTAAAATGACAACGACACAAATGACCTAAATGTTGGTTTATCCAATGACAAGAATAAGTCTAAGGACGACGAAAATGACCTAAATGTGTCCATCCAATGACACGAGCAAACCTATCGGATGCACAAAATTGGTTAAAAACCCTAATTGGACAAGAATAAGCATAGGGAGGACAAAATGACCTAAATGTTAATCCAATGACACAAATGAACTTATTGGATGCACAAGATTGGTTAAAAACCCTTATTGGACAAGAATAAGGCTAGGGAGGACGAAAATGACCTAAATGATCATCCAATGACAATGAGCAAACCTATTGGATGCAAAAAATTGGATAAAAAGCCTAATTGGACAAGAATAAGCCTAGGGAGGGCGAAAATGACCTACATGTTCATCCAATGACACAAACACACCTATTGGATGCACAAGATTGGTTAAAAACCCTAGTTGGACAAGAATTAGTCTAAGGACGATGAAAATGACCTAAATGTTCATATAATGACACGAGCAAACCTATTGGATGCACAAAATTGGTTAAAAACCCTAATTGGGCAAGAATAAGCATAGGGAGGACAAAATGAACTAAATGTTAATCAAATGACACAAATGAACTTATTGGATGCAAAAGATTGGTTAAAAACCCTAATTGGACAAGAATAAACCTAGGGAGGACGAAAATGACCTAAATGATCATCCAATGACACAAACACACCTATTGGATGCACAAGATTGGTTAAAAACCCTAGTTGGACAAGAATAAGTCTAAGGACGACGAAAATGACCTAAATGTTCATCCAATGACACGAGCAAACCTATTGGATGCACAAAATTGGTTAAAAACCCTAATTGGGCAAGAATAAGCATAGGGAGGACTAAATGACCTAAATGTTAATCCAATGACACAAATGAACTTATTGGATGCACAAGATTGTTTAAAAACCCTAATTGGACAAGAATAAGCCTAGGGAGGACGAAAATGACCTAAATATTCATCCAATGACACAAGCAAACCTATTGGATGCACAAGATTGGTTAAAAACCGTAATTGGACTAGAATAAGCCTTGGGAGGACGAAAATGACCTAAATGTGAATCCAATGACACAAACACACCTATTGAATGCACAAGATTGGTTAAAAACCCTAATTGGACAAGAATAAGCATAGGGAGGACGAAAATGAACTAAATGTTAATCCAATGACACAAACACACTTATTGGATGCACAAGATTGGTTAAAAACCCAAATTGGACAAGAATAAGCCTAGGGAGGACGAAAATGACCTAAATGATCATCCAATGACACAAACCCACCTATTGGATGCACAAGATTGGTTAAAAACCCTAATTGGACAAGAATAAGTCTAAGGATGACGAAAATGACCTAAATGTTCATCCAATGACACGAGCACACCTATTGGATGCACAAGATTGGTTAAAAACCCTAATTGGACAAGAATAAGCATAGGGAGGACAAAATGACCTAAATGTTAATCCAATGACACAAATGAACTTATTGGATGCACAAGATTGGTTAAAAACCCTTAGTTGGACAAGAATAAGCCTAGGGAGGACGAAAATGACCTAAATGTTCATCCAATGACACAAGCAAACCTATTGGATGCACAAAATTGGTTAAAAACCCTAATTGGACAAGAATAAGCCTAGGGAGGACAAAAATGACCTAAATGTTCATCCAATGACACAAGCACACCTATTGGATGCACAAGATTGGTTAAAAACCCTAATTGGACAAGAATAAGCCTAGGGAGGACGAAAATGACCTAAATGTTCATCCAATGACACAAACACACCTATTGGATGCACAAGATTGGTTAAAAACCCTAATTGGACAAGAATAAGTCTAAGGAGGACGAAAATGACCTAAATGTTCATCCAATGACACAAATGAAACCTATTGGATGCACAAAGATTGGTTAAAAAACCCTAATTGGACTAGAATAAGCCTAGGGAGGACGAAAATGACCTAAATGTTCATCCAATGACACAAATGAACTTATTGGATGCACAAGATTGGTTAAAAAACCCTAATTGGACAAGAATAAGCCTAGGGAGGACGAAAATGACCTAAATGTTCATCCAATGACACAAACAAACCTATTGGATGCACAAGATTGGTTAAATAACTCTAATTGGACAAGAATAAGCCTAGGGAGGACGAAAATTACCTAAATGTTAATCCAATGACACAAATGAACTTATTTGATGCACAAGATTGATTTAAAAACCCTAAATTGGACAAGAATAAGCATAGGGAGGATGAAATGACCTAAATGTTAATCCAATGACACAAATGAACTTATTGGATGCAAAAGATTGGTTAAAAACCCTAATTGGACAAGAATAAGCCTAGGGAGGACGAAAATGACCTAAATGATCATCCAATGACATGAGCAAACCTATTGGATGCACAAAATTGGTTAAACCACAAAATAACTTATTGATGCACAAGATTGGAGGAATTGGACAAGAACAAGTCTAGGGAGGATGAAAATGACCTAAATGTTCATCTAATGGACACCTAATGACCTAAATGTTATCCAATGACACAAATCGACCTATCGAATGCACAAAGATTGTTAAAACCCTAATTGGACAAGAATAAGCCTAGGGAGGACGAAAATGACCTAAATGTTCATCCAATGACACAAACCACACTATTGGATGCACAAGATTGGTTAAAAACCCTAATTGGACAAGAATAAGCCTAGGGAGGACGACGAAAATGACCTAAATGTTCATCCAATGACACAAATGAACCTATTGGATGCACAAGATTGGTTAAAAACCCTAATTGGACAAGAATAAGCCTAGGGAGGACGAAAATGACCTAAATGTTCAATCCAATGACACAAATGAACCTATTGGATGCACAAGATTGGTTAAAAACCCTAATTGGACAAGAATAAGCCTAGGGAGGACGAAAATGACCTAAATGTTCATCCAATGACAAAATGAACTATTGGATGCACAAGATTGGTTAAAAACCCTAATTGGACAAAGAATAAGCCTAGGGAGGACGAAAATGACCTAAATGTTCATCCAATGACACAAAATGACACCTATTGGATGCACAAGATTGGTTAAAAAACCCTAATTGGACAAGAATAAGCATAGGGAGGACGAAAATGACCTAAATGTTAATCCAATGACACAAATGACACAATGCACAAGATTTATTGGATGCACAAGATTGGTTAAAAACCCTAATTGGACAAGAATAAAATGTCTAGGGACGACGAAAATGACCTAAATGTTCATCCAATGACACAAGCAAACCTATGGATGCACAAAATTGGTTAAAAACCCTAATTGGACAAGAATAAGCCTAGGGAGGACGAAAATGACCTAAATGTTAATCCAATGACACAAATGAACTTATTGGATGCACAAGATTGGTTAAAAACCCTAATTGGACAAGAATAAGCCTAGGGAGGACGAAATGACCTAAATGTTCATCCAATGACACAAACAAACTATTGGATGCACAAGATTGGTTAAAAAACCCTAATTGGACAAGAATAAGCCTAGGGAGGACGAAAATGACCTAAATGTTCATCCAATGACACAAACACACCTATTGGATGCACAAGATTGGTTTAAAACCCTAATTGGACAAGAATAAGCATAGGGAGGACAAAATGACCTAAATGTTAATCCAATGACACAAATGAACTTATTGGATGCACAAGATTGGTTAAAAACCCTAATTGGACAAGAATAAGCCTAGGGAGGACGAAAATGACCTAAATGTTCATCCAATGACACAAAAGCAAACCTATTGGATGCACAAGAATTGGTTAAAAACCCTAATTGGACAAGAATAAGCCTAGGGAGGACGAAAATGACCTAAATGTTCATCCAATGACACAAACACACCTATCGGATGCACAAGATTGGTTAAAAACCCTAATTGGACAAGAATAAGTCCTAGGGACGAAAAATGACCTAAATGTTCATCCAATGACACCAAAATGAACTTATTGGATGCACAAGATTGGTTAAAAACCCTAATTGGACAAGAATAAGCCTAGGGAGGACGAAAATGAACTAAATGTTCATCCAATGACACAAACAAACTTATTGGATGCAAAAGATTGGTTTAAAAAACCTAATTGGACAAGAATAAGCCTAGGGAGGACGAAAATGACCTAAATGTTCATCCAATGACACAAAACACACCTATTGGATGCACAAGATTGGTTAAAACCCTAGTTGGACAAGAATAAGTCTAAAGGACGACGAAAATGACCTAAATGTTCATAAATGACACGAGTTAAATCCTATTGGATGCACAAAATTGGGTTAAAAACCCTAATTGGTTCAGATAAGCATAGGGAGGACAAATGAATAAATGTTAATCCAATAACACAAATGAACTTATTGGATGCACCAGATTGGTTAAAAATCCTAATTGGACAGAATAAGCCTAGGGAGGACGAAAATGACCTAAATGACAGATCATCCAATGACACCCCGCAAACCTATTGGATGCACAAGATTGGTTAAAAACCCGTAATTGGACAGAATAAGCCTAACAGGACGAAAAATGACCTAAATGTTCATCCAATGACACAAAGCACGCCTATTGGATCACAAGATTGGTTTAAAACCCTAATTGGGCATTAATAAGCATAGGGAGGACGAAAAATGACCTAAAATGTTAATCCAATGACACAAATGAACTTATTGGATGCACAAGATTGGTTAAAAAACCCTAATTGGACAAGAATAAGCCTAGGGAGGACGAAAAATGACCTAAAATGTTCATCATGAACCAAACACACTTTGACAGTAATTGGATAAACCTATTGGAGGGACACAAGATTGGTTAAAAAACCTAATTGGACAAGAATAAGCCTAGGGAGGACAAAAATGACTATAAATGTTCGTCCAATGACACAAATATACACCTATACGGATGCACAAGATTGGTTAAAAACCCTAATTGGACAAGAATAAGCATAGGGAGGACGAAAATGACCTAAATGTTAATCCAATGACACAATCACTATTGGATGCACAAGATTGGTTTAAAAACCAAAATTGGACAAGAATAAGCCTAGGATGACGAAAATGACCTAAATGTTATCCAATGACACAATGAACCTATTGGATGCACAAGATTGGTTAAAAACCCTAATTGGACAAGAAAAAGTCGACAAAAATGACAAAATGACTTAAATGTTCATCAATGACACAAAGAAACCTATTGATGCACAAAATTGGTTAAAAACCCTAATTGAATGACATCGAATAAGTATAGGGAGTTAAAATGACCTAAATGTTATCAAATGACACAACGACACCTATTGGATGCACAAGATTTGGTTAAAAATACTTAATTGGACAAGAATAAGGCTAGATAGACTGAGGAGGACGAAAATGACCTAATGATCATCCAATGACACAACCACACCTATTGGATGCACAAAGATTGGATAAAAAGCCTAATTGGACAAGAATAAGCCTAGGGTGGATGAAAATGACCTAAATGTTCATCCAATGACACAAATGAATTATTGGATGCACCAGATTGGTTAAAAAGCAGTAGTTGGACAAGAATAAGTTCTAGGGAGACGAAATGACCTAAATGTTCTGTCCAATGACACAAACACACCTAATTGGATGCAGGATTGGTTAATGACCTAATTGGACAAGAATAAGCTATTAGAGGACGAAAATGTCCTAAATGTTAATCCAATGACACAAATGAACTTATTGGATGCACAAGATTGGTTAAAAAACAAATTGGACAAGAATAAGCCTAGGGAGGATGAAAATGACCTAAATTTTCATCCAATGACACAAACACACTTATTGGATGCACAAGATTGGTTAAAGAACCCTAATTGGACAAGAATAAGCCTAGGGAGGACGAAAATGACCTAAATGTTCATCCAATGACACAAACAACCTATTGGATGCACACCCCTAACAAGAATGAGTCTAAGGAATGAAAATGAACCTAAATGTTCATTCCAATGACACAAACACCCTATTGGATGCACAAGATTGGTTAAAACCCAAGTGGATGAATAACCATAGGAAGGACGAAAATGACCTAAATGTTCATCCAATGACACAAAAACCTATTGGATGCACAAGATTGGTTAAAAACCCTAATTGGACAAGAATAAGTCTAGGGAGGACGAAAATGACCTAAATGTTCATCCAATGACACAAACACACCTATTGGATGCACAAGATTGGTTAAAACCCTAATTGGACAAGAATAAGCCTAGGGAGGACGAAAATGACCTAAGGTTCATCCAATGACACAAGCAAACCTATTGGATGCACAAGATTGGTTAAAAACCCTAATTGGAAGAGAATAAGCATAGGAAAGGAAGAAATGACCTAAATGTTCATCCAATGACACATAAACATCACACCTATTGGAATGCACAAGATTGGTTAAAAAACCCTAATTGGACAAGAATAAGCATTAAGAGGACGGAAATGACCTAAATGTTAATCCATGACACAAATGAACTTATTGGATGCACAAGATTGGTTTTAAAACCCTAATTGGACAGAGAATAAGCCTAGGGAGGACGAAAATGACTAAATGATCATCCAATGACACAAACACACCTATTGGAAGCACAAGATTGGTTAAAACCGTAGTTGGACAAGAATAAGTCTAAGGACGACGAAAATGACCTAAATGTTCATCCAATGACACGAGCAAACCTATTGGATGCACAAATTGGTTAAAAACCCTAATTGGAGAAGAATAAGCATAGGAGGACAAAAATGACCTAAATGTTAAATCCAATGACACAAAATGAACTTATTGGATGCACAAGATTGGTTAAAAACCCTAATTGGACAAGAATAAGCCTAGGGAGGACGAAATGACCTAAATGTTCATCCAATGACACAAACACACCTATTGGATGCACAAGATTGGTTAAAAACCCTAATTGGACAAGAATAAGTCTAGGAGGGACGAAAATGACGTAATGATCCTTAACATGTATTCATCACAATTAGACAAGAATTGGAAGTCTAATATGGAGGGACGTTATCTCAATGCAAAATGAACTTATTTGATTAACATTGTTTAAAAACCCTAATTGGACACCTAGGTAGGACGAAACCTAAATGTGAATCCAATGACACAAACACATATTGGATGCACAAGATTGGTTAAAAACCCTAATTGGACAAGAATAAGTCTAGGGAGGACGAAAAAATGACCTAAATGTTCATCCAATGACACAAACACACTATTGGATGCACAAACAAAAAATGATTGGTTTGGTTAAAAACCTAATTGGACAAAATAAGCATAGGGAGGACAAAATGAACCTAAATGTTAATCCAATGACACAATGAACTTATTGGATGCACAAGATTGGTTAAAAGGCCTCTAATTGGACAAGAATAAGCCTAGGGAGGACGAAAATGACCTAAATGTTCATCCAATGACACAAGCACACCTATTGGATGCACAAGATTGGTTAAAAACCCTAGTTGGAGAAGAATTATCTAAGGACGATGAAAATGACCTAAATGTTTCCATAAATGACACGAGCAAACCTATCGGATGCACAAAAATTGGTTAAGAAAAACCCTAATTGGACAAGAATAAGCATAGGGAGGACAAAATGACTAAATGTATCAAATGACACAAAATGAACTTATTTGATGCACAAAGATTGGTTAAAAAACCCTAATTGGACAAGAATAAACCTAGGGAGGACGAAAATGACCTAAATGATCAT
>PGWS01037194.1:0-21217 GCA_002896235.1 Cicer reticulatum | reverse complement strand
AACGCCCAGTTAACTTAAAAAGTATTTTCAAAACAAAAAATTTCAGTAAACGAGACTAATAGAGATTCCCCATCTTTAATACTCACTTACTGAACGATTTAAAAACAAATAGTAACGAGACATTAAGAGATTCCCCATTCTTTAACGCCCAGTTAACTTAACAATTTTAAAACAAATATTAAGTAACCGAGGCATTAAGAGTTCTTCATTCTTAACGCCTAGTTAAGCGATGCTTAAACTCATTTACTTAAACGATTTTCAGAACAAAATATTCAGTAAACGAGACATTAAGAGATTCCCCATTCTTAATACTCATTTAACGAAATGATTTTTGAAAAACAAACATTAAGTAACCGAGACATTAAGAGATTCCCCATTCTTAACGCCCAGTTAACTTAAAACATTTTCAAAAAAATATTCAGTAACCAAGACGAGACATTCTAACGCCCAGTTAACTTAAAGATTCAAACAAAATATTCAGTAACGATTCTTAATACTAAACTGCATTTACTAAACGATTTTCAACGCCGAAACAAACATTAAGTAACACCGAGACATTAAGAGATTTCCCCATTCTCAACGCCAGTTAACTTAAACGATTTTCAGAACAAAAATATTAAGTAAACGAGACATTAAGAGATTCCCCATTCTTAATACTCATTTACTGAAACGATTTTCAAAAACAAACATTAAGTAACCAAGACATTAAGAGATTCCCATTCTTAACGCTCAGTTACTTAACAATTTTCAAAACAAATATTAAGTAACAAGACATTAAGAGATTCCCCATTCTTAACGCCCAGTTAACTTAAAACATTTTCAAAACAATATTAAGTAAACGAGACATTAAGAGATTCCCCATTCTTAATGCTCATTAACTTAAACGATTTCAAAAACAAAAATATTCAGTAAACGAGACATTAAGAGATTCCCCATTCTTAATACTCATTTACTAAACGGATTTTCAAACAAACATTAAGTAACCGAGACATTAAGAGATTCCCCATTCTTAAAACGCCCATTTAACTTAACAATTTTCAAAACAAATATTAAGTAACCAAGACATTAAGAGATTCCACATTCTTAACGCCCAGTTAACTTAACAATTTTCAAAACAAATATTAGTAACCAAGATATTAAGAGATTCCCCATTCTTAACACCCAGGTTAACTTAAAACGATTTTTCAAAACAAAATATTCAGAAAACGAGACATAAGAGATTCCTCATTCTTAATACTCATTTACTAAACGATTTTCAAAAACAAACATTAAGTAACCGAGACATTAAGAGATTCCCCATTCCAACGCCCAGTTAACTTAACAATTTTCAAAAACAAATATTAAGTAAAAAGACATTAAGAGATTCTTCATTCTTAATACCAGTTAACTGAAACGATTTCAAAACAAACATTGTAACCGAGACATTAAGAGATTCCCCATTCTTAACGCCCAGTTAACTTAAACGATTTTCAAAACAAAATATTCAGTAAACGAGACATTAAGAGATTCCCCATTCTTAATACTCATTTACTAAAACGATTTTCAAAAAAACAAACATTAAGTAACCGAGACATTAAGAGAGATTCCCCATTCTCAACGCCCAGTTAACTTAAACGATTTTCAGAAACAAAATATTCAGTAAAACGAGACATTAAGAGATTCCCATTCTTAATACTCATTTACTGAAACGATTTTCAAAACAAACATTAAGTAACCGAGACATTAGAGATTCCCCATTCTTAACGCCCAGTTAATTTAACAATTTCAAAACAAATATTAGTAGACATTAACTCGCCGAAGACATATTCAGTAGAGATTAAGAGATTCCCCATTCTTAATACTCATTTACTAAACGATTTTCAAAAAACAAAACATTAAGTAACCGAGTCATTAAGAGATTCCCATTCTCAACGCCCAGTTAACTTAAACGATTTTTCAGAACAAATATTTAGTAAACGAGACATTAAGAGATTCCCCATTCTTAATACTCATTTACTGAAACGATTTTCAAAAACAAACATTAAGTAAAGAGATTCCATTCTTAATGCCCAGTTTGGACAATTTCAAAACATAACCAAGACATTAAGAGATTCCCCATTCTTAACGCCCAGTTTAACTTAAACAATTTTCAAAACAAATATTAAGTAACCGAGACATTAAGAGATTCCCCATTCTTAATTCTCATTTAACTAAACGATTTTCAAAACAAAAATATTTAGTAAACGTAAGAGGATTCCTTCTTAGACTCATTTATTAAGTAGAGACATCCCCATTTCTTAAACGCCCATTTAACTTAAACGATATTAAGTCAAAACATTAAATTCTTATTCAATTTTTAAAACAAGACCGAGTATTAAGAGATTCCTCATTCTTAATAACTCATTTACTATTCAGAAAACGAGACATCAAGAGATCCTCAAATAATTTACTAAACGATTAAGTAACCGAGACATTAAGAGATTCCCCATTCTTAACGCCAGTTAACTTAACAATTTTCAAAACAAATATTAAGTAACCAAGACATTAAGAGATTCTTCATTCTTAACGCCCAGTTAACTTCACAATTTTCAAAAACAAATATTTAGTAACCAAGACATTTAAGAGATTCCCCATTCTTAACGCCCAGTTAACTTAAACGATTTTCAAAACAAAATATTCAGTAACGAGACATTAAGAGATTCCCCATTCTTAATACTCATTTACTAAACGATTTTCAAAAAACAAACATTAAGTAACCGAGACATTAAGAGATTCTCCATTCTCAACGCCCAGTTAACTTAAACGATTTTCAGAACAAAATATTCAGTAAACGAGACATTAAGAGATTCCCCATTCTTAATACTCATTTACTGAAACGATTTTCAAAAACAAACATTAAGTAACCGAGACTTTAAGAGATTCCCCATTCTTAACGCCCAGTTAACTTAACAAATTTTCAAAACAAATATTAAGTAACCCAAGACATTAAGAGATTCCCCATTCTTAACGCCAGTTAACTTAAACGATTTTCAAAAACAATATTTAAGTAAACGAGACATTAAGAGATTCCCATTCTTAATTCTCATTTAACTTAAATGATTTCAAAAACAAACATTAAGTAACCAAGACATTAAGAGATTCCCCATTCTTAACGCCCAGTTAACTTAACGATTTTTCAAAACAAAAATTAAGTAAACGAGACATTAAGAGATTCCCCATTTTTAATTCTCATTTAACTTAACAATTTTCAAAACAAATATTAAGTAACCAAGACATTAAAAGATTCCACATTCTTAACGCCCAGTTAACTTAACAATTTTCAAAACAAATATTAAGTAACCAAGATATTAAGAGATTCCCCATTCTTAACACCTAGTTAACTTAAACGATTTTCAAAACAAAATATTCAGAAAACGAGACATAAGAGATTCCTCATTCTTAATACTCATTTACTAAACGATTTTCAAAAACAAACATTAAGTAACCGAGACATTAAGAGATTCCCCATTCTTAACGCCCAGTTAACTTAACAATTTTCAAAACAAATATTAAGTAACCAAGACATTAAGAGATTCTTCATTCTTAACGCCCAGTTAACAACAATTTTCAAAACAAATATTAGTAACCAAGACATTAAGAGATTCCCCATTCTTAATTCCCAGTTAACTTAAACGATTTTCAAAACAAATATATTCAGTAAACGAGACATTAAGAGATTCCCCATTCTTAATACTCATTTACTAAACGATTTTCAAAAACAAACATTAAGTAACCGAGACATTAAGAGATTCCCCATTCTCAACGACCAGTTAACTTAAACGATTTTCAGAACAAAATATTCAGTAAACGAGACATTAAGAGATTCCCCATTCTTAATACTCATTTACTGAAACGATTTTCAAAAAACAAACATTAAGTAACCGAGACATTAAGAGATTCCCCATTCTTAACGCCCAGTTAACTTAACAATTTTCAAAACAAATATTTAGTAACCAAGACATTAAGAGATTCCCCATTCTTAACGCCCAGTTAACTTAAAAGATTTTCAAAACAAAATATTCAGTAAACGAGACATTAAGAGATTCCCCATTCTTAATACTCATTTACTAAACGATTTTCAAAAACAAACATTAAGTAACCGAGACATTAAGAGATTCCCCATTCTTAACGCCTAGTTAACTTAAAACGATTTTCAGAACAAAATATTCAGTAAACGAGACATTAAGAGATTCCCCATTCTTAATACTCATTTACTGAAATGATTTTCAAAAACAAACATTAAGTAACCGAGACATTAAGAGATTCCCCATTCTTAACGCCCAGTTAACTTAAAAAGATTTTCAAAACAAAAATATTCAGTAAACGAGACATTAAGAGATTCCCCATTCTTAATACTCATTTACTAAACGATTTTCAAAAACAAACATTAAGTAACCGAGACATTAAGAGATTCCCCATTCTTAACGCCCAGTTATCTTAACAATTTTCAAAACAAATATTAAGTAACCAAGACATTAAGAGATTCCCCATTCTTAACGCCCAGTTAACTTAAACAATTTTTCAAAACAAACATTAAGTAACCAAGACATTAAGAGATTCCCCATTCTCAACGCCCAGTTAACTTAAAGCAATTTTCAGAACAAAATATTCAGTAAACGAGACATTAAGAGATTCCCCATTCTTAATACTCATTTACTGAAACGATTTTCAAAAACAAACATTAAGTAACCAAGACATTAAGAGATTCCCCATTCTTAACGCCCAGTTAACTTAACAATTTTCAAAACAAATATTAAGTAACCAAGACATTAAGAGATTCCCCATTCTTAACGCCCAGTTAACTTAAACGATTTTCAAAACAAATATTAAGTAAACGAGACATTAAGAGATTCCCCATTCTTAATTCTCATTTAACTTAAACGATTTTCAAAAAAAAATATTCAGTAAACGAGACATTAAGAGATTCCCCATTCTTAATACTCATTTACTAAACGATTTTCAAAAACAAACATTAAGTAACCGAGACATTAAGAGATTCCCCATTCTTAACGCCCATTTAACTTAACAATTTTCAAAACAAATATTAAGTAACCAAGACATTAAAAGATTCCACATTCTTAACGCCCAGTTAACTTAACAATTTTCAAAAACAAATATTAAGTAACCAAGATATTAAGAGATTCCCCATTCTTAACACCTAGTTAACTTAAACGATTTTCAAAACAAAATATTCAGAAAACGAGACATCAAGAGATTCCTCATTCTTAATACTCATTTACTAAACGATTTCAAAAACAAACATTAAGTAACCGAGACATTAAGAGATTCCCCATTCTTAACGCCCAGTTAACTTAACAATTTTCAAAACAAATATTAAGTAACCAAGACATTAAGAGATTCTTCATTCTTAACGCCCAATTAACAACAATTTTCAAAACAAATATTTAGTAACCAAGACATTAAGAGATTCCCCATTCTTAACGCCCAGTTAACTTAAACGATTTTCAAAACAAAATATTCAGTAAACGAGACATTAAGAGATTCCCCATTCTTAATACTCATTTACTAAACGATTTTCAAAAACAAAACATTAAGTAACCGAGACATTAAGAGATTCCCCATTCTCAACGCCCAGTAAACTTAAACGATTTTCAGAACAAAATATTCAGTAAACGAGACATTAAGAGATTCCCCATTCTTAATACTCATTTACTGAAACGATTTTCAAAAACAAACATTAAGTAACCGAGACATTAAGAGATTCCCCATTCTTAACGCCCAGTTAACTTAACAATTTTCAAAACAAATATTTAGTAACCAAGACATTAAGAGATTCCCCATTCTTAACGCCGAGTTAACTTAAAAATTTTCAAAACAAAATATTCAGTAAACGAGACATTAAGAGATTCCCCATTCTTAATACTCATTTACTAAACGATTTTCAAAAACAAACATTAAGTAACCGAGACATTAAGAGATTCCCCATTCTCAACGCCCAGTTAACTTAAACGATTTTCAGAACAAAATATTCAGTAAACGAGACATTAAGAGATTCCCCATTCTTAATACTCATTTACTGAAACGATTTTCAAAAACAAACATTAAGTAACCGAGACATTAAGAGATTGCCCATTCTTAACGCCCAGTTAACTTTACAATTTTCAAAACAAATATTAAGTAACCAAGACATTAAGAGATTCCCCATTCTTAACGCCCAGTTAACTTAAACGATTTTCAAAACAAATATTAAGTAAACGAGACATTAAGAGATTCCCCATTCTTAATTCTCATTTAACTTAAACGATTTTCAAAACAAAATATTTAGTAAACGAGACATTAAGAGATTCCCCATTCTTAATACTCATTTACTAAACGATTTTCAAAAACAAACATTAAGTAACCGAGACATTAAGAGATTCCCCATTCTTAACGCCCATTTAACTTAACAATTTTCAAAACAAATATTAAGTAACCAAGACATTAAGAGATTCCCATTCTTAACGCCCAGTTAACTTAACAATTTTCAAAACAAATATTAAGTAACCAAGATATTAAGAGATTCCCCATTCTTAACACCCAGTTAACTTAAACGATTTTCAAAACAAAATATTCAGAAAACGAGGCATCAAGAGATTCCTCATTCTTAATACTCATTTACTAAACGATTTTCAAAAACAAACATTAAGTAACCGAGACATTAAGAGATTCCCCATTCTTAACGCCCAGTTAACTTAACAATTTTCAAAACAAATATTAAGTAACCAAGACATTAAGAGATTCTTCATTCTTAACGCCCAGTTAACTTAAACAATTTCAAAACAAATATTTAGTAACCAAGACATTAAGAGATTCCCCATTCTTAACGCCCAGTTAACTTAAACGATTTTCAAAACAAAATATTCAGTAAACGAGACATTAAGAGATTCCCCATTCTTAATACTCATTTACTAAACGATTTTCAAAAACAAACATTAAGTAACCGAGACATTAAGAGATTCTCCATTCTCAACGCCCAGTTAACTTAAACGATTTTCAGAACAAATATTCAGTAAACGAGACATTAAGAGATTCCCCATTCTTAATACTCATTACTGAAACGATTTTCAAAAACAAACATTAAGTAACCGAGACATTAAGAGATTCCCCATTCTTAACGCCCTGTTAACTTAACAAATTTTCAAAAACAAATATTAAGTAACCAAGACATTAAGAGATTCCCCATTCTTAACGCCCAGTTAACTTAAACGATTTTCAAAACAAATATTAAGTAAACGAGACATTAAGAGATTCCCCATTCTTAATTCTCATTTAACTTAAATGATTTTCAAAAACAAACATTAAGTAACCAAGACATTAAGAGATTCCCCATTCTTAACGCCCAGTTAACTTAACGATTTTCAAAACAAAAATTAAGTAAACGAGACATTAAGAGATTCCCCATTTTTCATTCTCATTTAACTTAAACGATTTTCAAAAACAAACACACATTAAGTAAATAAGACATTAAGAGATTTCCCATTCTTAATACTCATTTAACTTAATGGTTTCAAATTCCTCACAAAACAAACTCAAACAAATTCTCACATTCAATCCATAATTCACACCAAAACACATCAATCAACAAACATCAAGTATGCACACGCCAAATACAATGAACACACGTCAACATAATAAATTTCTTTTATTCAAAATCTTACATATGTGAGGTAAATTCATTTTTTCCCAAAACAATACTCCAATCCTAACAAAAATTCGTTTCCACACAACCACAGATAAGGCCCTAGATGCAAACTAAAAGTTTGAAAGGAGCCCTTACCTTAACGTTAGCTCTAACGTACGATTACAATACCGTGAGTAAATTCGGTAAAATCTTCGCTCGCACTGTCGCCTCCAAATTGGTCCCCTAGCACCGTGGCGTGGTAGTGAGCAACTTTCCCTTCTAACTCTTCGCGAAATGAAGCTTGGATCTAGAAGAAACGGAGGGGTTTGTGTTTGAATCTCAAATACCGTTTTTCTTCGTTTTCGAATCAAGAGGAAGAGTGGAGTTGCGAAATCCTTGTTCTAACACTCACCCAACCTTGGTTACTAGTCTTGAAGAAAGAAAGCAACGAAAGACGAAAATGGAGGAGAAGAGAAATAGGGGGTCACGCGTAGGGAGGAAGAAGATGGAATTCAGAATTTTCTTCCTTCCTTTTCCTTTCTTTGTTTTTCCTTCCTTTCTATTTCCTTCTTTCCTTTATATAACCTTTTATTTTCCTTTTCCCTTCCTTCTAATTCCTTCTTTCTATTTCTCCAAGCAACATATATATATATTATTTATATATATACATATAATTAAATATAACTTAACAAATATCTCAAAAATATCTAGATATTTGTTAAATTACCATTTCACCCGTAACGCATTAAATTCTCCGTAAAGGTTTACCGCACTTAATTAAATTTATTTATCGACGAGTAATTCTAAACGGTGTCAAAATAACTTTTTGATCCATAACCTCCATAATATTATTAACTTTGGCTAAAAAGCCTCCTAGCCAAAATCCAAAACATATAAAATACAAACCTTGGAGGGCGAAAATGACCTAAATGTTCATCCAATGCCACAAACACACCTATTGGATGCACAACATTGGTTATAAACCTTAATTGGACTAGAATAAGCCTAGCGAGGACGAAAATGACCTAAATGTTCATCCAATGACACAAACACACACTATTGGATCCCCAAGATTTGTTAAAAACCCGTAATTGGACGAGAATAAGCCAAGGGAGGACAAAATGACCTAAATGTTCATTCAATGACACAAACACACCTATTGGATGCACAAGATTGGTTAAAACCCTAATTGGACTAGAATAAACCGAGGGAGGACGAAAATGACCAAAATGTTCATCCAATGACAGAAATGACGCCTATTGGATGCACAAATTGGTTAAAAACCCTAATTGGACTAGAATAAACCTTGGGAGGAAGAAAAATGACCTAAATGTTCATCCAATGACACAAATGAACTTATTGGATGCACAAGATTGGTTAAAAACCCTAATTGGACAAGAATAAGCCTAGGGAGGACGAAAATGACCTAAATGTTCATCCAATGACACAAACACACCTATTGGATGCACAAGATTGGTTAAAAACCCTAATTGGACAAGAATAAGCCTAGGGAGGACGAAAATGACCTAAATGTTCATCCAATAACACAAACACACCTATTGGATGCACAAGATTGGTTAAAAACTTAATTGGACAAGAATAAGCCTAGGGAGGACGAAAATGACCTAAATGTTCATCCAATGACACAAACACACCTATTGGATGCACAAGATTGGTTAAAAAACCTTAATTGGACAAGAATAAGCATAGGGAGGACGAAAATGACCTAAATGTTCATCCAATGACACAAATGAACTTATTGGATGCACAAGATTGGTTAAAAACCCTAATTGGACAAGAATAACCTAGGGAGGACGAAAATGACCTAAATGTTCATCCAATGACACAAACACACCTATTGGATGCACAAGATTGGTTAAAAACCCTAATTGAACAAGAATAAGCCAAGGGAGGACGAAAATGACCTAAATGTTCATCCAATGACACAAACACACCTATTGGATGCACAAGATTGGTTAAAAACCCTAATTGGACAAGAATAAGCCTAGGGAGGACGAAAATGACCTAAATGTTCATCCAATGACACAAAATGACACCTATTGGATGCACAAGATTGGTTAAAAACCCTAATTGGACAAGAATAAGCCTAGGGAGGACGAAAATGACCTAAATGTTCATCCAATGACACAAACACACCTATTGGATGCACAAGATTGGTTAAAAACCCTAATTGGACAAGAATAAGCCTAGGGAGGACGAAAATGACCTAAATGTTCATCCAATGACACAAATGACCTATTGGATGCACAAGATTGGTTAAAAACATTAATTGGACTAGAATAAAACCTAGGGAGGACGAAAATGACCTAAATGTTCATCCAATGACACAAACACACCTATTGGATGCACAAGATTGGTTAAAAAACCTAATTGGACTAGAATAAACCTAGGAGGACGAAAATGACCTAAATGTTCATCCAATGACACAAATGAACTTATTGGATGCACAAGATTGGTTAAAAACCCTAATTGGACAAGAATAAGCCTAGGGAGGACGAAAATGACCTAAATGTGTTCATCCAATGACACAAAACACACCTATTGGATGCACAAGATTGGTTAAAAACCTAATTGGACAAGAATAAACCTAGGGAGGACGAAAATGACCTAAATGTTCATCCAATGACACAAACACACCTATTGGATGCACAAGATTGGTTAAAAAACTTAATTGGACAAGAATAAGCCTAGGGAGGACGAAAATGACCTAAATGTTCATCCAATGACACAAACACACCTATTGGATGCACAAGATTGGTTAAAAACCTAATTGGACAAGAATAAACATAGGGAGGACGAAAATGACCTAAATGTTCATCCAATGACACAAATGAACTTATTGGATGCACAAGATTGGTTAAAAAAACCCTAATTGGACAAGAATAAGCCTAGGGAGGACGAAAATGACCTAAATGTTCATCCAATGACACCAACACACCTATTGGATGCACAAGATTGGTTAAAAACCCTATTTGAACAAGAATAAGCCTAGGGAGGACGAAAATGACCTAAATGTTCATTCAATGACATAAACACACCTATTGGATGCACAAGATTGGTTAAAAAAACCCTAATTGGACGTGAATAAACCAAGGGAGGACAAAAATGACCTAAATATTCATCCAATGACACAAACACACCTATTGGATGCACAAGATTGGTTAAAAACCGTAATTGGACAAGAATAAGCCAAGGGAGGACGAAAATGACCTAAATGTTCATCCAATGACACAAACACACTATTGGATGCACAAGATTGGTTAAAAACCCCTAATTGGATGAGAATAAGCCTAGGGAGGACGAAAAATGACCTAAATGTTCATGGATGCACAAGATTAGTTAAAAACCCTAATTGACTAGCATAAACCGAGGGAGGACGAAAATGACCTAAATGTTCATCCAATGACAGAAGCACACCTATGGATGCACAATATTGGTTAAAAACCATAATTGGACTAGAATAAACCTTGGGAGGAGAAAATGACCAAAATGTTCATGCAATGAAAGAAAATGAACTTATTGGAAGCACAAGATTTGGTTAAAAAACCCTAATTGGACAAGAATAAGCCTAGGGAGGATGAAAATGACCTAAATGTTCATCCAATTTAACAACAACACACCTATTGGATGCACAAGATTGGTTAAAAAACCCTAATTGGACTAGAATAAACCTAGGGAGGACAAAAATGACCTAAATGTTCATCCAATAACACAAACACACATATTGGATGCACAAGATTTGGTTAAAAACTTAATTGGACAAGAATAAGCCTAGGAGGAAGAAAATGACACTAAATGTCCATCCAATGAAACAACACACCTATACGATGCACAAGATTGGTTTAAAAAACCTTAATTGGACTAGAATAAAACATAGGGAGGACGAAAATGACCTTAAAATTTCATCCAACGAACAAAAATGAACTATTGGATGCACAAGATCGGTTAAAAACCCTAATTGGACAAGAATAAGCTAAGAAGGATGAAAATGACCTAAATGTTCATCCAATGACACAAACACACCTATTGGATGCACAAGATTGGTTAAAAACCTAATTGGACTAGAATAAACTAGGAGACGAAAATGACCTAAATGATAATCCAATGACACAAATGACTTATGGATGCACAAGATCGGTTAAAAAACCCTAATTGGACAAGATTAACTCTAGGAGGATGAAAAGACCTAAATGTTCATCCAATGACACAAACACAACCTATTGGATGCACAAGATTGGTTAAAACCCTAATGGACGAGAATAGGCCAAGGGAGGACGAAAATGACCTAAATGTCATTCAATGACACAAACACACCTATTGGATGCACAAGATTGGTTAAAAAACCTAATTGGACAAGAATAAGCAAGGGAGGACGAAAATGACATAAATGTTCATCCAATGACACAAACACACCTATTGGATGCACAAGATTGGTTAAAAACCCTAGTTTGACAAGAATAAACCTAGGGAGGACGAAAATGACCTAAATGTTAATCCAACGACACAAACATGAACCTATTGGATGCAACAAGATTGGTTAAAAACCCTAATTGGACAAGAATAAGCCTAGGGAGGACGAAAAATGACCTAAATGTTCATCCAATGACACAAACACACTTATTGGATGCACAAGATTGTTTAAAAACCCTAATTGGACAAGAATAGACTAGGGAAGGACGAAAATGACCTAAATGTTCATCCAATGACACAAACACACTAATTGGCAAGATTGGTTAAAACGCTCCAATACACTATGATATCATACAAGGATGGATAAAAAACCCTTGACCTAGTTGGACAAGAATAATTCTAGGTATAACGAATAATGACCTAAATGTTCATCAGAATTGACACAAAACACTATTGGAGACAATGTTGGTATATTCTAATTGGAGAGATATTCTAGGATTTAGGACGAAAATGACTAAACATGTTCATCCAATGACACAAAGACACCTGTTGAAATTTGAAACTAATAAGCATGAAAGAAGTTTAGGAAGGATGAAAATGACCTAAATGTTCATCCAATGACACAAACACACCTACATGATGCACAAGATTGGTTAAAACCCTAATGGGACATAGAATAATTGTGGAAGGACGAGAATGACCTAAAAGTTCATCCAATGACAAAACACTTATTTAAGATGCACAAGATTGGTTAAAAACCCTAATTGGACAAGATTAAGTGAAGGGAGGACGAAAATGACCTAATGTCTCATCTTAATGACACAAACACACCACTATTGGAAACACAAAGATTGTTTAAAAACCCTAAATGAACAAAGAATAAGTCTAGGGAGGACGAAAATGACCTAAATGTTCATCCATTTACACAAAATGAACTTATTGGATGCACAAGGATTGTTAAAAACCCTAATTTGGACAAAGTCGATTTGAATTATGCCTGTAACAGGACGAAAAGACCTAAATGTTAATCCAATGACACAAACACAACTATTGGATGCACCAAGATTGGTTAAAAATCATAGTTGACAAGATTAAGTCTAGGGAGGATGAAAATTGACGTAAATGTTCATCCAATGACACCAAACCCACCTATTGGATGCACAAGATTGATTAAAAACCCTAATGGACAAGAATAAACCCAGGGAGGACGAAAATGACCTAAATGTTCATCCCAATGACACAAACACACCTATTGATGCACAAGATTGGTTAAAAACCCTAATTGGACTAGAATAACCTAGGGAGGACGAAAATGACCTTAATGCATAAATGACACAAATGAAGTATGGATGCACAAGATGTTCAAAATCCTAATTGGACAAGATAAGCATAAGAAAGACGAAAAATGACCTAAATGTTATGTCCAATTACACAAATGAACTTATTGGACGCAAAATGAAAAATTGCAAAGAATTAGCCAAGGAAGGACGAAAATGAGATAAATGTTCATCCATTGACACAAACACATCTATTGGATGCCACAAGATTTATTAAAAACCCTAATTGGACAAGAATAACTCTAGGGAGGATGAAAATGACCTAAATGTCATCAAATCACACAATTAAGTAATTTGATTGCACAAGATTGGTTAAAATCCTAATTGGACAAGAATAAGCCTAAGGAGACAAAAATGACCTAATGTTCATCCAATGACACACAAATGAACTATTGGATGCACACTAGATTGGTTAAAAAATCCTAATTGGACAAGAATAAAGACTAGGGAGGATCAAAATGACCTAAATGTTCATCCAATGACACAATTGAAACGTTATTGGATGCACAAAACTGGTTAAAACCCCTAATTCGACAAGATTAAGCCTAAGGAGGACGAAAATGACCTAAATGTTCATGCAATGACACAAATGAACTTATTGATGCACAAGATTGGTTAAAAAACACTCATTGACTAGAATAAACACTAGGGAGGACGAAAATGACCTAAATGTCATCCAAATGACACAAATTGAACTATTGATGCACAAGAATTGGTTAAAAACCTAATTGACTAGAATAAGCCTAAGGAGGACGAAAATGACCTAAATGATTCATACAATGACACAAAAAACACCTATTGGATGCACAAGATTGGTTAAAAACCCCTAATTGGACTAGAATAACACAGGGAGGATGAAAATGACCTAAATATTATCCAATGACACAAACACACCTTTGGATGCACACGATTGGTTAAAAACCCCTAATTACACAAGAATAAGCCTAGGGAGGACGAAAGTGACCTCTAAATGTTCATCTCATGACACAAATGAACTTATTGGATACACAAGATTGGTAAAAACCCTAATAGACTAGAATTAGCCAAGGAGAGGACGATCATATGACCCTAAATGTTCTCATCCAATGACACAAACACACCTATTGGATGCACAAGATTGTTTAAAAACCCTAATTGATAAGAATAAGACTAGGGAGATGAAAATGAGCCTAAATGTTTCATCCCATGACAGAAATGAACTTATTGGATGTACAAGATTGGTTAAAAACCCTAATTGGAGTAGAATAAGCTTAGGGAAAGACGAAAATGACCTAAAGTGTTCATCCAATGACACAATGAACGTATTGGATGCATGAAGATTGGTTAAAACCCTAATTGGACAAGAATTAGGCCTAGGAGAACGAAAATGACCTAATTGTTCATCCAATTAAACAAACAAACCTATTGGATGCACCAATATTGGTTAAAAACCCGAATTGAACTAGAATAAACCTAGGGAGGACCAAAATGACCTAAATGTTCATCACAATGATACAAAAATGAAGTTTTTGGATGCACAAGATTGGTTAAAAGCCCTAATAAGACAAGAATAAGCCTAGGGAGGACGAAAAATGACCTAAATGTTCATCGAAATGACTCAAACACACCTATTGGATGCAGAAGATGATTAAAAACCCAAATTACTAGAATTAACCTAGGAGGACGAAAAATTGACCTTAATGTTCATCAAATGACACAAACACTACGTATTGGATGCACCAGATTGGTTAAAAACCCTAATTGTGGACAAGAATAACCTAGGGAGGATGAAAATGACCTAAATGTTCCTCCAATGAAACAAATACCTATTGGAAGCACAAGATTGGTTAAAACCCCTAGTTGGACAAAGAATAAGTAGGGAGGATGAAAACGACCTAAATGTTCATCCAATTAAACAAACAAACCTATTGGATGCACAAATATTGGTTAAAACCCGAATTGAACTAGAATAAAACCTAGGGAGGACCAAAAATGACCTTTAAATGTTCATCAAATGATAAAAATGAAGTTTTTGGATGCACAAGATTGGTTAAAAGCCCTAATAAGACAAGAATAAGCAAAGGGAGGACGAAAATGACCTAAATGTTCATCGAATGTCTCAAACACACCTATTGGATGCAGAAGATTGATTTAAAATCCAAATTGGACTAGAATAAACCTAGGGAGGACGAAAAATGACCTTAATGTTCATCAAATGACACAAATGAAAATAAGACATAATTAGGACGCCTAAACGTTCATCCGAATGATTGGTACAAACCCTAATTGACAAGAATAAGCCTAGGGAGGATGAAAATGACCTTAAATGTTCCTCCAATGACACAAATGAATCACCTATTGGATGCACAAAATAAGATTGGTTAAAACCACTAGTTGGACAAGAATAAGTCTAGGGGAGGATGAAAATGACCCAATGTTCATCCAATGACACAAACACACCTATTGGATGCACAAGATTGGTTAAAAAACCCTAATTGGACGAGAATAAACCAAGGGGGGACGTAAATGACCTAATGTTCATCCAATGACACAAACACGCCTATTGGATGCACAAGATTGGTTAAAAACCATAATTTGGACAAGAATAAGCCAAGGAGGACGAAAATGACCTAAATGTTCATCTTATGACACAAAACACCTATTGGATGCCCAAAGATTGGTTAATAACCCTAATTGAACTAGAAATAAACCTAGGGAGGACGAAAAATGACCTAAATGTTCATCCATTGACACAAATGAACTTATTGGATGCACAAAATTTGTTAAAAAATCCTAATTGGACAAGGGTAAGCCTAGGGAGGACGAAAATTACCTACATGTTTCATCCAATGACACAGACACACCTATTGGATGCACAAGATTGGTTTAGAAACCCTAGTTTTACAAGAATAAGTCTAGGATATGAAATGAAAATGACCTGAATGTTCATCCAATGAGACAAACACACCTATTGGGATGCACAAGATTTGTTAAAAACCCTAATTGGACAAGAATAAGACTAGGGAGGATGAAAATGACCTAAATGTTCATCCAATGACACAAACACACCTATTGGATGTTGAAAATAAAGACCTCTACAGTCTTAAAATATATGACAGTTTAAAACAAGATTGATAATCATTTTAAACAAAAGAACACTTTTATTAAAACTCCTGATCAAACGTACAAAAGAACACTTTTACATGTATTGACTAATTTACTAGTCTAGAAGTATACAGTAATGTTCTACGGATTAATCAGATACATGCATTGCCATTACCCGTTCAAAAGATATTAATGAAAACAGAATACGTGCGATTCAGATTAATTATACAATTCATACATGCAAGATAGAAATAAAGAGTAAGGTTAGAGAGTAGTGCACCACATTTTATATTGGTTCAGTCGTCAATCAGACGGACCTACGTCCAATCCCGAAATTAAAACAATTTCGGCCTTTTTCAATAGAATCTTCTAGAGTGTGTTACAGAGTGTTTTTCAATAAAAACTCTCTCCTCTATTCTATTTCGCAGCCACTGTATCCCAGAGTTTATACTCCAACTCTTCAAATCACCGCTAAAGTTTCTTCTTTGATGAGCCCTCTCACCAAAGAAGATAACTACCAGTTTCACCACTGGATTTTACCACAGTTCTTCTTTACAAAACTTGTTTACAGAAAATATAAAAGATGTACAGAGTTGTCTCAATCACTAGCAATGTATCTCACAAAAGAAGCTTGTGTCCATTTGAGTGTTGTGAGTCATTCTCTTTTCTCTCAAATGTCTTTTTTCAGCTCTTCTATTGATTATGAATAATGTTTGTTCTGGTCCTAAAAAAGCAAATATCAAAATGTTATTCAAATGTTATCAAAAAAGTTATTAGAGAAAAGTGATTGAAAACTGTTTATATAGTTTCTAAAAAACAACATATAAATCGATTTCCCAATCGATTCATTAATGTAATAAAACAGGCTTAATCGATTTCCCAATCGATTATCGAAAGTCTTGTTTTTCTTGAATCTTGAAACTATAAAAAACAAAATCGATTACCTAATCGATTATTTTAAATGCACTTTTCAGAAAACTATGTGTTAGTTTATATATGAATCGATTCATAATCGATGTCAGGTGTTTTGTCCAACAACGAGATCAAAACAATCGATTACGTAGTCGATTCATTAAGTCACATAATAGATGCAGTACTACACATATAAATCGATTTGGCCATATACTAAGAGTTCCTTGTAACTTCAAATATTGTTTCAATTGATTTGCCAATCGATTTTGGTTTAAAAAACAGGAACTTAGCTTATTTCAAGTAAAATCAACGTTGCCAATCGATTTTAATATGTTTCTGAGAAATAAAAATTTACCAGTTGGTTCATCTCAATCGATTTCCTAATCGATTGATACCAAACCTGTCATAATTGAATTTTTTCACAATGATTGTCCAATCGATTGTTTTTCACAGACCATGTTAATTTTGAAATCTTATTTACACAATCGATTTGCCAATCGATTAGTGTATTACATGGATTGGCCCTGTGACTTGTCCAATCAATTTGTCAATCGATATATTCAATTAGCTTTAGTCTTTGTGATTTAAACAATCGATGTGCCAATCGATTAGTATGCTAAACAGCTTCCCTCTAACTCGCACAATTTTTATCACTGATTGTGCCAGTCGATTGCCTAATTGATTGTTTAATCACATACTGTATGTTTTCATACAACCCTTTTACAGAATCGATTGCTTAATCGATTTTTGCAAGTAAATATTCCAACTTTTTGTTGATTCCTTTGAGTTTCCAAGCAATTGTCTCAAGTATGTAGGGTTTGAGTTGTTGTTCCTGCAATCTTTACTCAGTTAAAATGTTAGATTTATCATATGATGTATGAACATTGTATGTTTGTTAATTATGTCAAATTTAGGATTAAGAGGACTAAAGTCCAACAATCTCCCCTTTTTGCAAAAGTGACAAGCATACAATTTTAACTTGAGTTGAGCATTTCAAGATATATAATTAACAACAAGAAATAGTTTTCATAGCATCATAGGTACCAGTATCAGATCACAATATCAGAGCATAAGTACCATACTATATTTATCCAATATCAGAGTCATTTAATATAATAGGTCACGAGTCATCAGAGTGTCAATTGCAGCAGTATAAGCACCATAAGTATGAAAGGTAAAAATTACCACAAGTTATAAACAGTTATAATTTCTCTCCCCCTTTGTCAGATAATGCAAAAAGGAGAGATAGCAAAACAAGTTTCCTCCCCCTATTGTTAGTAAACATATGCACTGGATAATAACGATGTCAAAAAAATAAGTGTATTAGAGCAAGACATATGCAGATTAAATAGATTATGGCAATGATATCAAAGAACAATTGAATAAACGCGCTATTCATTTTTTTATAGGAAGAAAACTAATACAGCAATAACAAGACATTACATCACAACAAAGAATCTAAAAGAACTAATCACCTAAACAGGGTTGGTCCTCACTATTAGCTAAGGGAGAGGTAGAGACCGCTGTATACCCTCAGCAGTTGTCTCCTCAACGTGAGTTCACAACTATCTAGGGGAGAGGGATTTTGTTCCTCTTTTGCTTGTCAGGCCGATATCCGCTATATCTTCAAAGAATAGCTTGATGCCTAAATGAGCTTGTATTGCATCAACATTCTGAACAACGAAATTCAGAGATTACCTTATGGAGAGTCTACAAAGCAGCTTCCATTCTTGCATTTGACCTCTTGCCATTTGGCGTTGTGAAGCCACTGAGCTTCCTAAATTCCAGCAGTTTTGCGAAGTACTCAGGAGGGGCTGCTACTGGCTCAGCAGCTTGTTGCGTATTAGGCTGAACTTGTTCAACATGGTATAGCGGTCTTATCCAATTGCCATTCACCTTTTCAATTGCATCCTGATTGACAATTGATTCACCAAAAATAAGGGTGGTCTTGGAAGATTACTTCATTGACAAGTGGACCCACTTTGAAATTCTCAGAATCTTGGTGATTAGTGGGGTAGGCAGCACCAAACTTCTTTGTGATCTTCCATTCATGTGCCTTAGCCACAATCCATGCCAGCTCATCTTGAGCTCTTTGGACATACCCATAGCAGCAGTATGTCCAGCTTCGGGAACGACTACATGGTTTCCGGATGTGGCACTAGCCATCCGGCGTTTAAATTGACATGAGCATCCAATGATGGACCTCATGACCCAATCGGCGGCGAAATTAGTTTTCGCAAAAACCATCAACCATCAGCCTTCACAGCAGGTGTCTCTATCAAAAAGATTCTTCCCATCCTTCATCGCAGCACAGCATCAGAACTGCCATCTATTGATTTTTCCATGGAGGGCAATCCTGACAAAGTGAGAGAGAATTTTTCAAAGACATGGAGATCCTTTTGCCTTTAACTTCAGCCTTGAAACCCATTTTCAGTGACCTTGAAGGAGAGAGTAGAATTCTCTTATAGCTTCCGATAAGTGTCAGAGAGGATGAGAGAAAGGTTTCAAGACCATGAAACCTCAAATGATCTTGGAAAGTGAAATCCTGTCTGAATCAAAATAAGCGAAATCCAGAGTCCTAGCCTCTCCATGGATTTTTCTTTTGGAGAAAATCAGATGGAATAATAGCTTTCTAACATCTTTATCCTTGGATGAAAGGAGCTTTCTTGATTGAGAGAAGAATCGTTTTCTTCTTTTTCTGAAGAGAACCTCCTTCATGGCGTCAGCCATGAGCCTTCTCAGTAGGGGCTCTTTCTTTTCTTGATTTTGCCTTGACAATAGCAGCAAGGCCTTGCCTTTCCTTGGCAAGTATCTTGTGAGTGGGAATGGGAACCATTTAAGACATTGTTGGGGGAGAAGTTTCGCCACTAGACGAAGAAAGATGGTGAGGGATCAGGTTGTGTTTGTTTTACACGTAGCCATTGATTGTAATGAAGTGTGTTTAATAAAAGAAGGAAAACCAAGAATGATTGCAAAAACAGAGTAGGGAATAGCAGAGGAAAAAAAAATTGAAAAAATCTGGAGAAAAATGAGAAGAAATCGATAGGAACTGTTCCTTTTTAAACTTCAAATGCGTCAATCGATTTGTCCCAATCGATTATGTTACGTTGCTGGGAAACACAATCGATTTAGTAATCATTTCATTCTAACGGCTAGTAAAATAGTCACAACGATATAACGTGAATCCATTCCCAAATCGATGTCCTGATTTTACTCAATCGATGTCCAAATCGATCTTGACTTAAGTGGAGAAAAAACTTAGTCGATTTTCCAAATCGACTCTTGGGCAGAGTCGGGAAAACGTTCTGAATGTGAAGTCTGGGGCCAACGCATCGATGTCCAAATCGATTCTTTAAACTAAAAACCAAGTGGCAATCGATTGCCCAATCGATTGACTGGAGAAAAACTTTCAACACCAGAAAGAAGGCTTTCTGTGATCTTGGTACAAGATCAGATCTCACTAGGATCAATGATCCCTAGTTATATCCTTAATATAAAGGAAACTTCTTCTAGGCAAAGCTTTGGTAAATGATGTCATTCAGCTATTCAGCTTATTGACAATATCCAAGCGTAATGATCCCATTTTGAAAGTGGTCCCTTATATAAAATGATGCCTTATCTCTATGTGCTTGGTCTTGGAATTGCATCACTGGTTCTTTAGTAATGCTTATTGCACATGTGTTATCACACCAATATAGGTTTGTCCCTAAATCAACAGCCAAAAATCCGATAAGTGTTTGTTTACAAAGGATCTGGGGCACAGCAGCTCCCAGCTGCAATGTATTCCCGCTTCAGCTGTTGATTAGTGCAATGC
>PGWS01037193.1:0-21903 GCA_002896235.1 Cicer reticulatum | reverse complement strand
TACGGTAAGAAAATCGAGTTGGTAAGAAAATCGCCCGAAAACCTAGAGATGAAATCGAGAATCGTGACCCCTTATAACATTCTTCTTAAATATATTACAATGTTTCTCATTTCAGGTACAGATTTCAAAATCTAGCCATCGTCTGGTATAAAAGCACTTATTTCGGTCCATTTTGCTCGAGGTGTACGAAAATTGCCCGAAAAGTCCAGATGAAATCGAGGACTGAGAGACCCTTATATCATTCTTCATCTAAATTTATAATTTGTGTATCGGTTCCCCGTTAGAATACAATCATAAGCCATCGTCTTGTTGGAAAATACGGATTTCATCCCATTTTAATCGGGTGGTACGAAAAATGCCTGAAAAGTCTAGATGAAATCGAGGACCTGGAGAACCTTAAGGCATTCTTCTCTTAAATATATAACAGTTTTACGGGTTCCGCGTCAGATATCAAACACTAGTCATCGACTGGTCCGAAAATACAAATTTTGGTCCATTTTGTCGAGGGGTACGAAAGTCGCCCGAAAAGTCCAATTGTAGTCGAGGACGAGAGAACCTTATAGCATTCATCTTCCAATTTATAAATGTGTTTCGGGTTCCGCGTCACCATTTCAAAACACTAGCCATTGTCTTGTTCAAAAATAACGATTTCGGTCCATTTTGGTCGGGTGGTAGTTAAATCGCCAGAATATCAAATACTAGCCATAGTCATTTTCGAAAATACACATTTTGGTCCATTTTAGTTGGATCGTATTAAAATTTTTTCGAAAAGTCAAGATGAAATCGAATACCGGGAGAACCTTGTAGCATTCTTCTCCAAAATTTTATAATTGTGTTTCAAGTTCCATCACAGATTTAAATTAATACTAACCATCGTTTTTGTTCGAAGATACGATTTGGTCCATTTTAGTCGTGTAGTACGAGAATCGCCAAAAAAATACCAAAAGATATTGAGGACTAGAAGACCCTCACAGCCTTCTCTTCTAAAAAATTTATTACTGTTTTTCGGAATCCACACTCGATTTTAAACACTGGCCATCGTCTGGTCCGAAAATACGAATTTCGGTTCATTTTTGTTGGGTGGTACGAAAATCGCCCAAAAAGTCCATATGAAATCGAGGATAGGGAGACCCTTATAGAATTCTTCTTCTAAATTTATAATTGTTTCTCAGGTGTCGCGTCAGATTTCAGACACTAGCCATAATCTTGTTCGAAAATACGAATTTCGTCCTTTTGTCGATGAAATCGATGACCGAGAAAACCCTAGTAGCATTCTTCTCCAAAATTTTATAATTGTGCTTCAGGTTCCGCGTCATATTTCAAACACTAGCATTCGTTTGGTCCAAAAATACGGATTTCGGTCCATTTTGGTGGTAAGAAAATCCCACAAAAAAGTCCAGACGAAATCGAGGACCAGGAGACCCTTACAACATTCTTCTCTTAAATTTATAACAGTGCTTCGGATCCACATCATATTTCGAACACTAGCCATCATCTGGTCCCGAATAATACATTCGTTCCCATTTTCTTCGAGGGGTAAGAAAATTGCCAAAAAAGTCCAGATGAAATTGAGGACTTTGGAGACCATGATACGATTCTTCTATATAAATTTTATAACTGTGTTTCGGGTTCCGTGTAAGATTTCAAAAACCTAGCCATCGTTTTGTTCAAAAAAATAGGAAATTCGTCCATTTTAGGCGGGGTAGTACGAATATCGCACTAAAAGTCCAGCATAAATCGAGGACCAACAGACCCTTATAGCATTTTTCTTCTAAATTTGTAATTGTGTTTCGGGTTCCGCCTCAGATTTCAAACACTAGCCATCGTCTTCTTCGAAAATACGTAAAGAAAATTCGAGTGGTAAGAAAATCGCCCGAAAAGCCTAGATGAAATCGAGGATCGGGTGACCCTTATAACATTCTTCTATTAAATATATAAACAATGTTTCTCATTTCAGTCAGATTTCATAAATCTAGCCATCGTCTGGTATAAAAGTACTTATTTTCGGTCCATTTTGTCGAGGGTACGAAAATTCCCGAAAAAGTCCAGATGAAATCGAGGACCGAGAGACCCTTATATTCATTCTTCATCTAAATTTATAATTGTGTATCGGGTTTCCCCCGTAGAATACAATCATAAGCCATCGTCTTGTTTGGAAAAATACGGATTTCATCCCATTTTAAATCGGTTGGTTAAGAAAATGCCTAAAAAGTCCAGATGAAATCGAGGACCTGGAACCTTTAAAGCATTCTTCTCCTAAATATAACAGTTTTACGGGTTTCCGCGTCAGATATCAAACACTAGTCGTCGACTGTGTCCGAAAATACAAATTTTGGTCCATTTTTGTGTCGAGGGGTACGAAAGTCGCCCGGAAAAAGTCCAAATGTAGGTCGAGGACCGGAGAACCTTATAGCATTCAACTTCTAAATTTATAAATGTGCTTCAGGTTCCGCGTCACATTTCAAACACTAGCCATTGTCTTGTTCGAAAATACCGATTTCGGTCCATTTTGGCGGGTGGTAGTTTAATCGCCCAGAATATCAAATACTAGCCATAGTCTTTTCGAAAATACAGATTTCGGTCCATTTTAGTTGGATCGTATGAAAATTTTCCCGAAAAAGTCAAGATGAAATCGAAAGACCGGGAGAACCTGTAGCATTCTTCTCCAAATTTTATAATTGTGTTCCGAGTTCCGCGCTAAGATTTCAAACACTAGCCAAACTTTGGGCCAACAATACAGATTTATTCCATTTTTGTCGAGTGGTACGAAAAAATCTAGATGATATCGAGGACCGATAGACCCTTATAGCATTCTTCTCCAAGAATTTATAAATGTGTTATCATGTTCACACCAGATTTCAAAACTAGCCATCAACTATGCGAAAATACGAATTTCAGTGCTTTTGTGTCTGTGTGGTACGAGAATCGCCCGAATAATCCAGATGAAATCGAGGACCGAGAGACTCTTATAGCATTCTCTCCCTAAATGAATAACTGATTTTCGGGTTCCGCATCAGATTTCAAACACTAGCAATCATCTTGTCTCGAAAATATGGATTTTGGTCCATTTTTTATCGGGTGTGTCTGAAAAATCACCCAAAAAGTCCAGATGAAAATGAGGACCGGAGCAGACTACTGATAGGATTCTTCTCAAAAATTTATTTATTTGGGTTTAGGTTCCGTGCCAGATTTCAAACACGTATACCATCGTCTTGTCCGGAAAATATAAGATTTCGTCCTTTTTGTAGACGGGTAAGAAAATCGCCTGAAAAAGTCTAGATAAAATCGAGCATCGAGAGTTTCTTATAGCATTTTCTCCTAAATTTATATAATTGTGTTTCCGAGTTCCGTGTCGGATTTCAAACACTAGCCATTATTTTGTTTTTTTAAATATGGAATTTCGGTCCATTTTATTGAGTGGGTGACGAAAATGACCGGAAATACCAGATGAAATGTGGAGGACATGGAGACCCTTATATTAATTTTTCTCCATAAAATATAATCGTGTTTTGGATTCCGGGTTAGATTGCAAACACTAGCCATCGTCTGGTCCGAAAATATAGAATTTGGTCCATTTTTTTCGAGGGGTACGAAAATCGCCCGAAAAGTCCAAATGAAATCGAGGACCGGAAGACCTTTATCGAATTCGTCTCCTAAATTTATAAATGTGTTTCAGATTCCATATAATACCACTAGTTTTGATACAATAGTCCTGATAATATCTTCCCAGCGTCTGATTTCAAACCCTAGCCGTCGTCTTGTTCGAAAATCACCTGAAAAGTCCAGATGAAAATGAGGATCGGGAAACCCTTATAGGATTCTTCTCCTAAATTTAGAACAGTATTTCAGGTTCCGCGTCAAATTTCAAACACTTGCCATCTTCTGGTCCGAAAATAAAAATTTTTGTCCATTTTTCTCGTGAGTTACAAAAATCTATCCAAAAGTCCAAATGAAATCGAGGACCGAGGAACCCTTATAGCATTCTTCTCTTTAATATATAACCGTGTTTCGGGTTCCTCGTCAGATTTCAAACACTAGCCATCGTCTGGTCTGAAAACACATATTTTGGTCATTTTTTGTCGAGGGGTACGAAACTCGCCCGAAAAGTCCAAATATAGTCGAGGACCGAGAGAACCTTATAGCATTCATCTTCTAAATTTATAACTGTGTTTCGGGTTCCGCGTCACATTTCAAACACTAGCCATTGTCTTGTTCGAAAATACCGATTTCGGTCCCATTTTGGTCGGGTGGTAGTTAAATCGCCCGGAATATCAAATACTAGCCATAGTCTTTTTCGAAAATACAGATTTCAGTCCATTTTAGTTGGATCGTATGAAAAATTGCCCGAAAAGTCAAGATGAAATCGAAGACCGGAGACCCTTGTAGCATTCTTCTCCAAATTTATAACTATGTTTCGAGTTCCGCGCTAGATTTCAAACACTAGCCAAAAGTGTGGTCCAACAATACAGATTTATTTCCATTTTTGTCTAGTGGTACGAAAACTCTAGATGATATCGAGGACCGATAGACCCTTATAGCATTCTTCTCCAAAATTTTATAAATGTGTTTTCATGTTTCGCACCAGATTTCAAACACTAACCATCAACTAGTGCGAAAATACGAATTTCAGTGCATTTTTGTCGGGTGGTACGAAAATCGCCCAAAAATCCCAAATGAAATAGAGGACCGAGAGACTCTTATAGCATTCTTCTCCTAAATTTATAACTGAGTTTCGGGTTCGCATCAGATTTCAAACACTAGCAATCATCTTGTTCGAAAAGATGGATTTTGGTCCATTTTTTATCGGGGGTACGAAAATCACCCGAAAAGTCCAGATGAAATCGAGGACCGAGAGACACTGATAGGATTCTTCTCCAAAATTTATTATTGGGGTTTTAGGTTCCGTGCCAGATTTCAAACACTTGCCATCGTCTTGTCCGAAAATATAGATTTCGGTCCTTTTTGTTGAGCGGTTAAGAAAATCGCCTGAAAAGTCCAAATGAAATCGAGGATCGAGAGATTCTTATAGCATTCTTCTCCTAAATTTATAATTGTGTTCCGAGTTCCGTGTCGGATTTCAAACACTAGCCATTATTTTTTTTTTAAATATGGATTTCGGTCCATTTTAGTTGAGTTGTACGAAAATCACCCGGAAATACCAGATGAAATGGAGGACATGGAGACCCTTATATCATTTTTCTCCATAATATATAACAGTGTTTTCGGATTCCGGGTCAGATTTCAAACACTAGCCATCGTGTGGTTCGAAAATATAGATTTTGGTCAATTTTTTTCGAGGGGTACAAAAATCGCCCTAAAAGTCCAAATGAAATCGACGACGACGAGAGACCCTTATAGCATTCTTCTTCTAATTTAATATTGTAATTCGGGTTCCATGTCAAATTTGAAACACTAGCCATTGTTTGGTCCGAAAATACGGATTTGTATCCATTTTAGTCTAGTGGTATAAAAATCGCCCCAAAAGTTCAGATGAAATCGAGGACCGGAATACCTTTATCGAATTCTTCTCCTAAATTTATAAATGTGTTTCAGATTCCATATATTACCACTAGTTTTGATACAAAAGTCCTGATAATATCTTCACAGCGTCTGATTTCAAACCCTTGCCATCGTCTTGTTCAAAAATCACCCGAAAAGTCCAGACGAAATTGAGGATCGGGAAACCCTTATAGCATTCTACTCCTAAATTTAGAACAGTATTTCAGGTTCCGCGTCAAATTTCAAACCCTTGCCATCTTCTGGTCCGGAAATACAGATTTCTATCCATTTTTCTCGTGAGTTACGAAAATCTATCCAAAAAGTCCAAATGAATTCGAGGACCGGGGAACCCTTATAGCATTCTTCTCTTTAATATATAATCGTGTTTCGGGTTCCTCGTCAGATTTCAAACAATAGCCATCGTCTGGTCCGAAAACACATATTTTGGTCAATTTTTGTCGAGGGGTACGAAACTCGCCCGAAAAGTCCAAATGTAGTCGAGAGGACCGAGAGAACCTTATAGCATTCATCTTCTAAATTTATAACTGTGTTTCGGGTTCCGCGTCACATTTCAAAAACTAGCCATCGTCTTGTTCGAAAATACGGATTTCGGTCGAATTTAGTCGGGTGGTAAGAAAAATCGCCTGAAATGTCCAGATGAAATCGAGGACTAGGAGACTCTTATAGCATTCTTCTCCTAAAAAAATAATTGTGTTTCAAGTTCCGCGTCAGATTTCAAACACTATCCATCGTCTTGTTTGAAAATTCGGATTTTCAGTCCATTTTGTTCGTGTGGTACGAAAATCGCCGAAAAGTCCTGATGAAACCAAGGACCGGGAGACCCTTATAACATTCTTCTCCTAAATATATAACAGGGGTTTTCGGGATCCGCGTCAGATTTCAAACACTAGCCATCGTCTGGTCAGAAAATACATATATTGGTCCATTTTTGTCGAGCGGTACAAAAAATCGCTCAAAAAGTCCTTATGAAAATCGAGGACCGAGATACCCTTATAGCATTCTTCTTCTAAATTTATAAATGTGTTTTTGGGTTCTACGTCAGATTTCAAACACTAGCCATCATTTTGTTCGAAAATATGTATATCGGACCATTTTAGTCGGGTGGCACGAAAATTGCCCGAAATGTGCAGATGAAATAGTGGACCAGAAGACTCTTATAACATTTTTCTCCTAAATTTATAATAGTGTTTTCGGTTCTGCGTCAAATTTCAAACACTAGCCCTCGTCTGGTCCGAAAATTGCCGAAAAGTCCAGATGAAATCGAGGACCGAGTGACCCTTATATCATTCTTCTGCTTTATATATAACAGTGTTTCGGGTTACGCGTCAGATTCCAAAAACTAGGAATCGTCTGGTATGAAAATACAGATGTTGGTTTATTTTTGTCGAGGGGTATGATAATCGCCCAAAAAGTCTAGATGAAATGGAGGACAGAGTGACCCTTATAGCATTCTTCTTCTAAATTTACGACTGTATTTCGATTTCGGCGTCAGATACTAGCCATCGTCTTGTTCGAAAATACACATTTCGGTCAATTTTAGTCGGGTGGTACGAAAATCGCCTGAAATGTCCGAATGAAATCGAGGATTGAGAGTCCCTTATAGCATTCTTCTTCTAAATTTATAACTGTGTTTCGAGTTCTGCCTCAGATTTTAAATACTAGCCATCATCTTGTTCGAAAATACGCATATCGGTCCATTTTAGTGGGTGGTACGAAAATCTCCCGAAATCTCCAAATCAAATCGAGGACCAGGAGACTCTTATTGCATTCTTCTCCTAAGTTTATAAATGTATTTCGAGTTCCGCATCAGATTTTAAATACTGGCCATCATCTTGTTCGAAAATACGGATATCGGTCCATTTTAGTCGGGTGGTACGAAAATCTCCCGAAATGTCCAGATGAAATCTCGGACCAATAGAATCTTATTGCATACATCTTCTCAATATATAACTGTGCTTCGGGTTCCGCGTCACATTTCTAATACAAGCTATCGTCTGTTCCGAAAATACATATTTCGTTCCATTTTTATCGGGTAGTACGAAAATCGCCCTAAAAGTCCAAATGAAATTGAGGACCAGGAATCCCTTATTTCATTATTCTCCTAAATTTATAACAGTATATCGGGTTCCGCATCAGATTTAAAAAACTAACCATAGTCTGGTTCGAAAAAATGGATTTCGGTCCATTTTTGTCAGGTGGTACGAAAATCGCCCGAATAGTCAAGATGAAATCGAGGACTGAGAGACCCTTTTAATATTCTTCTACTAAATATATAATAGTGTTTCAGGTTCCGCGTCAGATTTCAAACACTAACCATCATCTAGTTTGAAAATACATATTTTGGTCCATTTTTGTCGAGGGGTACGAAACTCACCCAAAATGTCCATACGAAATCGAGGACTAGGATACTCTTATAGTAATCTTCTCCTAAATTTATAACTGTGTTTCGGGTTCCGCGTCAAATTTTAAACACTATCCATCGTCTTGTTCAAAAATACGGATTTCGGTCCATTTTTGTCGTGTTGTACGAAAATTTCCCGAATAGTCCATATGAAATTGAGGATCGGGAAACCCATATAAAATTCTTCTCCTAAATATATAATAGTGTTTCGGGTTTAGCATCAGATTTCAAACACTAGCCATCGTCTTGTTTGAAAATACAGATTTTAGTCCATTTTTGTCGAGTAGTACGAAAGTTGCCGAAAAGTCCAGATGAAATCGAGGACCGAGATACCCTTATAGCATTCTTCTCCTAAATTTATATATGTGTACCGAGTTCCGTGACGGATTTCAAACACTAGCCGTCGTCTAGTCCAAAAATACGTATTTAGATCCATTTTAGAAGGGTGATACGAAAATCTCTCGAAAAGTCCAGATGAAATCGAGGACCAATAGACTCAAGTATTTGAAACTAACCCTCCAGGACCCAATTTGAATTGGGTACCTAAAACCAAAACTTGAATCATTTTTTGCAGATATGCTTGACATCCAGGACTCATTCATTGTACCTAGATAGTGGATGTTCCAAGCATATGACTGGAGACAAGTCAAAATTCTTGTCTCTGAACTTAAAAGATGGTGGATTTGTCAAATATGGTGACAATAACAAAGGGAAGATCCTAGGCATTGGAGATATAGGAAGCAAATCAACTGTTGTTATCAAAGACGTTTTATTCGTCGAAGATTTGAAACACAATTTACTAAGTATTAGTCAGCTGTGTGACAAAGGATTTCAGGTACACTTTACTTCTCTGTCTTGTACATTTGAGCATAGGAAGTTAAAGGCATGAAAATGGCAGGTAAAAGAGTTAACAACATTTACATGATAGATTTTGATTCCTTACCTGCAAATGATATCTGTTGCTTATTATCTAATGCTGATGAGAACTGGTTATGGCATAAGAGAGTGGCTCATAATCATATGGACCACTTGAACAAACTAGTTAGTAAGCAGTTAGTACTAGGACTCCCAAATAGAAAATTCTCTAAGGATAGGTTGTGTGACTCCTGTGAGAAGTGTAAACTAGTTAAGTCTTCTTTCCCCCCTATAGACTTAGTTCAAACCAATAGGGTCTTACAGTTGGTACATATGGATCTGTTTGGTCCATCTCAGGTTAGAAGTTTTGGAGGAAACTTATATGGTTATGTGTTGGTAGATGATTACTCTAGGTATACTTGGACATTTTTTCTGACTCACAAGAGTGAGGCCTTCTCTATTTTCAAAAGATTTGCAAATTTAGTTCAAAATGAGAAGAACCAGAAAATTATATCCATCAAGAGTGATCATGGTGGAGAATTCCAGAATGATTCCTTTAATTCTTACTGTGAACAGAATGGAATTCACCATATATACTCAGCCCCTAGAACTCCACAACAAAATGGAGTAGTAGAAAGGAAGAATAGGTCTTTAAAGGAACTAGCTAGAACTATGCTTAAAGACTCAAATCTTCCTAAGGCAGACATGTAGTGAATAGAGTTCTTATTAGGCCAATACTTAAAAAACTCCCTATGAGTTATACAAGGGTAGAAAACCAAACATCTCTTACTTTAGGGTCTTTGGATGCAAGTGCTTTGTTTTAAAAAATGGCAAAGAACATCTAGGTAAGTTTGATCCTAAGGCAGATGAGGGTATCTTTCTAGGTTATTCCCAGTCTAGTAAGGCCTATAGAATCTACAATAAAAGAACCAAAACTATAGAGGAATCTGTTCATGTAAAGTTTGATGAAATGTTTGCTGAAAACTTGAACTACACTCCTCCTATAGTTGATGATTCTTTGGATGATATTGTAGAATCTGAACCAATAGAACCTAATGAACCTGTACCTCCAACCAACCTTGATTGTGTAGAACCTATTAGGGAAGGTGATTTACCTAAGGAATGGAAGTTTATCAAAAAACCATCCCATAGACAACATTATTGGAGAGATTTCAAAATGAGTTTCCACTAGAAAATCCCTCAGAGAATTCTGTAACTTCACAGCCTTTGTATCTCAAATAGAACCCAAAAACATAAAGGAAGCTCTTATGGATCATGACTGGATAGTTGCCATGCAAGAAGAGCTCAATGAGTTTGAGAGAAACAAAGTGTGGATACTAGTTCCCAAACCAGAAGATAAACATGTCATAGGAACTAGGTGGGTGTTTAGAAACAAAATGGATGAGAATGGTGTAATTACTAGGAATAAAGCTAGGATAGTGGCCAAGGGTTACAACCAAGAAGAGGGAATAGACTATGATGAAACCTATGCCCCTGTAGCTAGACTAGAAGCCATTAGAATCCTGCTTGCTAATGCATGTATAATTGACATTAAACTTTATCAAATGGATGTTAAAAGTGCCTTTTTAAATGGAGACATCCAAGAGGAAGTTTTTGTGAGTCAAACACCTGGTTTTGAAGATCCTAAGCTTCCAAATCATGTGTTTAAACTGACAAAAGCCCTCTATGGCTTGAAACAAGCTCCAAGAGCTTGGTATGAAAAGCTAAGCAATTTCCTCTTACAAGAAAATTTTTCAAGGGGAAATATGGATAAGACACTTTTCATCAAAAGACAAGGAAAAGACATTCTATTGGTCCAAATTTATGTTGATGACATAATCTTTGGATCAACAAACAATAAGCTTTGCAAAGAATTTGAAAATACAATGAAAGGAAAATTTGAAATGTCCATGATGGGAGAATTAACTTACTTCTCGGGATTTCAAATTAAGCAAAGCAAGAATGGCATTTTCCTAAGTCAAACCAAATACTGTAATGATCTTTTAAAGAAGTTTGGTTTTGATAAGTTTAAATCCATTGATACACCTATGAGTCAAGCTTGTCATTTAGATAGAGATGAGAAAGGAAAACCTATAGATGTGACTGTGTTTAGAGGCATGATTGGATCCTTACTATACCTTATAGCTAGTAGACCAGACATTATGTTTAGTGTGTGCATGTGTGCTAGATACCAAGCCAATCCAAAGGAATCCCACCTAAGTGCAGTCAAAAGGATTTTTAGATATCTTATAGGAACCAAAAATCTAGGTTTGTGGTATCCTAAGGGATCTACTTGCACTCTAGTTGGTTATTCTGATTATGATTTTGCTGGATGCAAATTGGAAAGAAAGAGTACATCTGGTACTTGCCAACTACTAGGGAACTCTCTTGTTTCTTGGCATAGCAAGAAACAAAACAGTGTTGCACTGTCAACTGCTGAAGCTGAGTATGTAGCTGTTGGTAGCTGTTGTGCACAGATTCTTTGGATGCAACAACACCTCTCTGATTTTGGTGTTGATCTAGGTACAATGCCTATCATGTGTGATAATACTAGTTCTATTAATATCACTAAGAACCATGTCATGCATTCTAGAACTAAGCATATAGAGATTAGGCATCACTTCATTAGAGATCAATATCAACAGGGTAAGATCAAGCTTGAATATGTCAATACAACTGATTAGTTGGCTGATATTTTCACCAAGGCCTTGCCCAAGGACAGTTTCTTCTTTATAAGAATGAAACTTGGTATTATAGATCTCAATGAAATCTGATCCATATGACAAAATCGATTGCTACATCGATTATCCTGTGGCCAGATAGGAAAACTGCATTACAAAATTGATTGTATAATCGATTTATGATGCACAATGTTTCAAATTGTCAAATTGGAAACACGATAATCGATTGTATAATCGAATTTGTGGTACTTAGTGTTTTATTTCTCTATGTCACAAACAATGGAATCGATTTCATAATCGATTTATCACATCTCAGAGGTCAGATTGCTGAAGATTGGATTAACTCAATCGATTGGGAAATCGATTATAGATTTGAGAAGTTTTCAAACATCAAACCTGAGCATCGATTGGGAAATCGATTGGATCAACTTTGTTTTGGCCCTGCACTTATGTGAATCGATTTGGAAATCGATGTTGAGATTTGAAGTTTTCTGAATTTAAGAGGAAATCGATTTGGACATCGATTTAGTAAAGAAGGATCAATTACGAAATCGATTGGGAAATCGATTTACAAGATGTCCGTTGAGAAAAATTATAGCCGTTGGGAGTAGGTGTAACAGATACTTTTCAAACAACGGTAACCTAATCGATTGGGCAATCGATTTGGTAAACCCATAAGTGAAAAACAATCGATTGGGAAATCGATTCTAAACAGTTCTATATAAACCCTAAATCGATTTCTCAACCCATTTTCACCTTCTGCTCTCAGTTTTCTCACCAATACTCAATCTCTGCTGCTTCTCAATCCTTCTCAGTCAATCATCTCAACAATCTTCCTTCTACAAACTAAAATGGCACGCGTCAAACAAACTGCAAGCGTCCATCATCTTCATCCAAATCAATTTCACTAGATTCATCTTCTACTTCAAGTGGTAGAACACCTTCACCTCCACCTCCCTCTCCTCCAGCCAAAAGAGTTTCTATACCTACTCACAAGGTATTGGCTAAGGATAAGCGAAAGGCTGTTGCTACTTCTCAGGAACCAAGTAAAAAGAAGAAAGCTCCTCCAACGGAAAAACTTATGGGTGATACTATGAAGGGAGCTACCCAGAAGAAGAAGAAGACTTCCCCTCAACCAAAGAAGGTTCTGCCTTCTAAAGATAAACAGGTTGAAGATACTTCTCTGCCTTCTTCCTTCTTGAAAAGAAAAATCCAAGAAGCAAGGACTTTGGATTTCACATACTTTGATTCAAATGGTTTTACCTTCCAAAACCATTTGAGATTTCACGGATTGGTAGATTTCCTTTCTTGCTCACTGGAAATTTACCCAAAGTTAATTAGAGCTTTTTACTCCACTTTCAAGATAACCAAAACTGGGTTCACTGCTGAAGTCAAGGGCAAGAGAATTTCAATGACGTTTGACGAATTCTCTAAGCTAACTGGTTTACCATTCTATGGTCAAACCATTGATGGAAGAGCAGAAGATGCCTCTGATGATGAAGGATGGGAATCATCAGTGGACAAGCATGCGGCCACACAAGAACTGATGATCGAAGGATTTGTTGAGAAGGTATCCCTTCCAACAGGTCAAATGAAGGTTCATCACCACATGCTTTTGTACGTGCTAACACGTATGTTAGTACCTCGCACCAGCAATCACGCAGTTGTACAGCGGTTGGATATCATCCTGCTATGGGGACTGTACAAAGAGCTCAGGATGAGCTGGGCTTGGATCGTGCTGCTGAATATGATCGAATCAGCATAAGGCAAGCACCTGCTCCCCTATCCCCAACTGGTTACGAAGATTCTGAGGCATTTCAAGGTGTCTCTGGCCAATGAAGAATCTATCAAAACCACCCTCACATTTGGTGAATCCATAGTTAACCAAATGCAACTGAGACGCATCAATGGCATATGGACTAGAGCTCCGCCTACTACTGAACAACCACAACCAAGTGCGGAACCGACTGAGCCTGCTGAAGCACCATCTGAGATTATGGCTAAGCTGTTGGAGTTGATAGCATCACAGGCTGCCCACAATGCAAAGGTGGAGGCCTCTCTGCAAAAGCTCCAAGCAACTTTGAACTCTGTATTTTAAGATGTCGCTGCAATCCAAGAGCACTTGGGTCTCAAAATGTCTTTTGAAGACATTGTTGATATTGGAAGACAAGCAACAGAAGATGCAAACCCACCCAACTCTCTCTTGTAATTTCTTTTTGTATTAAATGACAAAAGGGGGAGATTGGTTTAACTTGTGTGATATTACATGATTTGGTATCAATTTTGCTCTGATATAAATGTAATGTAATGCTCTGATATATGATTTGATATGCTTTGATATCATAATGTCCTGATATGATATTGCTGATATGATATTAGCTCTAATGTGATATTGCCCTGTTTGAATACTAACTTGTGATATCTGATACATTGCATTCTGATACATAATAACGTACCCTGTTTGTACTTTGATAACATGTTGTGCTCATTTTTTTTGAAATGTATCATACATTCCAAAACTCAGGGGGAGATTTTAAAATAATCTCAAGGTTAAACTGTGTGTTTGTCATTAAATCAAAAAGGGGGAGTTTGTAAGTCATCAGCTTCCCTGATCATGTTTTTGATTTAATTCCCAAACATACAGTACATATAAATATTTGATTTATCTAATGATTTGAATTGAGAAACATTTCAGGCAAACAAGCAGACACCATACACTTGGAACAAAAGCTTGCAACTCAAGGAATCAACCAAAGTTGGAGGATATGCTTAAGAAAGATGCAAATATGTGTAGTGTAATTAGGTGTCATAGTTGTTAGTTTAGTAGACTAATCACTATGGTCTCATACTTAAGTCTTTGCAAATGAATATAAATCAATCAACTAATAAGTCAATTGATGAATCAATTGATAAATTGATTGTCTGACTCAGAACAAGAGTTTTCACTACATGAATCGATTGGGCAATCGATTAGTTAAAGGTTTTTAGTGAAAACTGAGTTCTGGGCTTAATCCAATCAATTGGATAATCGATTGGGACATCAATTGAGTAATCTATTTTGCAAATCACAGAAACAACCATTTATTGAATCAATCGATTGACAAATCGATTGTGACAAAGTTTTTAAATCCGGAATGAGTTTTGTGATGCAACAAATAGATTGGGACATCAATTGAATTAGATTTCTTAAACTCCAAGTTTGTGGCAATCGATTAGGCAATCGATTGCAGTTAATCATTTATCAGAACCACTTTGAATAAATCGATTGGCACATTGATTTTGAACAAATAGATGAGGTACTGTAACAAGCACAATCGATTGGCAAATCGATTGACGTTTATGTCTGAGTCACTTTGATCAGCACAATCGATTGGCAAATTGATTGATGTAAAAGTCTGAGTCACTGTAGTCAGCGCAATCGATTGACGAATCGATTGAAGCTAATGTTTAAGTTACAGAAAGGATTCAGCTCATTGCCAAATCGATTATGATTGTGATTATGAAGTCGACTGAGCAATCGATTGTTTTGATCTCGTTGTTTGAACAAAACACCTATAATCGATTACTCAATCGATTCTGATATAATCATAGTATCAGTTCTGATTTATGTATTAAAAGAAGCGATTGGCAAATCGATTCATGCTTCTATGTTCAAGATTCAAGAAAAACAAGACATGCGAAAGTCGATTGGGCAATCGATTTACCTAGCTTTAAAACATTATAAAATCGATTGAGCAATCGATTATCCTGATGTTTTTCTGAATATATATAAGCAGATCCAAACACTTTTGAAAATAACTTTCACAACTTTTGAGAACAACTTTTTGGAAAACTTTTTTGACAACCTTTGAATACCTTTGATAAACACTTTTGAGAGAAAAGTTTTACAACACACAAAATATCCATTGGCTAAATACTTTTTGTGTGAGATACTATAGTGATTGAGTCAAAGTCTTGATATTCTTTAATTCATTGAAAAAGACAATTTTTTGTATTTGAAGGTTTAGAAATCCAGTAAGGAAACTGGTAGTTATCTTTGTTGGTGTGAGATCATCAAGAAGAAGCTTCACCTAGGACTTGTGAGAGTTAGGCGATTAACTCCAAGGATTAGGTGGTATAGAAACAAGAGTGAGTGAGTTAGATAGATAGGCTTTGTGGAAGCTGGACAATCTGTAAAAAGTTCTCAATTCATTCTATTGGAAAAGGCTGAAATCTTGTTGGATTTCAGGACTGGATGTAGGCTATCAAAATGATAGCTGAACCAGTATAAATCTTGGTGCCCTTGTTTCTTATCCCTACTCTTTATTTTGATATTACATAAATGCATATTCTTCAATGTATGAATTAATGATTTTATGTCTTGATTAACATTCTGAATTAAGCATTGTTTTTGTTCTCATATATTGATAATATTTGCAATTGTGTTAATCATTGCTCCTGAATATATTCCGCTACCGATCTTTGATAATTTGTTTAATAACTCTCAAATCTTTAAACTAACAAAGACCATTATTCCTAACAGAAATCTGACGCGGAAGCCGAATAACTGTTATATGCTTAGGAGAAGAATGCTATGAGGGTGTCTCGGTCCTCGATTTCATTTGGACTTTTCGGTGATTTTCGTAATACACGACAAAAACGGACTGAAATCTGTATTTTCGAACAAGACGATGGCTAGTGTTTGAAATCTGACGCGAAACCCTAAACACATATATAAATTTAGGAGAAGAATGCTATAAGAGTCTCTTGGTCCTCGATTTCATCTGGACATCTCAGGCGATTTTTGTACCACCCGACTAAAATGGACCGATATCCGTGTTTTTGAACAAAATGATGGCTAGTGTTTGACATCTGACGCGGAACCCGAAACACAGTTACAAATTTAGAAGAAAAATGATATGAGGGTCTCTCAGTCCTCGATTTCATTTGGACTTTTCAGGCGATTTTTATATCCCTTTACAAAAACGGATCAAAATCTGTATTTTTGGACCAAACGATGGCTTGTGTTTGATATCTGATGCAGAACCTGAAACACTTTTATATATTTAGGAGAAGAATTCTATAAGGGTCTCCCGGTCCTCGATTTCATTACGACTATTTGGGCTATTTTTGTACCACCCGACAAAAATGGACCGAACTCTGTATTTTCAACAAGACGATGGATAGTGTTTGAAGTCTGACGCGGAACCCGTAAAACAGTTATAAATTTGGGTGAAAAATGCTATAAGAGTCTCCTAGTCCTCGATTTCATATGGACATTGCATGCGATTTTTAACCACCTGATTAAAATGGATTGAAATCCATATTTTTGAACAAAATTATGGCAAGGGTTTGAAATCTAACGCGGAAACCGAAACACAGTTATAAATTTAGAAGAAGAATGCTATAAGGGACTCTCGGTCCTTGATTTCATCCAAACTTTTCAGGCGAGTTTCGTACCCCTCGACAAAAATGGACCAAAATCTGTATTTATAAACCAGACGATGGCTAGTGTTTGAAATACGATGCGAAAACCTTAAACATTAGTATATATTTAGGAGAAGAATGCCAAAAGGGTCTCTCGGTCCTCGATTTCATCTGGACTTTTCGGGCGATTGTCGTACCATCCGACAAAAATGGACCCAAATACGTTTTTCGAACAAGAAGATGGATAGTGTTTGAAAACTGACATGGAACCCGAAACACATTTATAAATTGATGAGAGGAATGCTATAAGAGTCTCCAGGTCCTCGATTTCATCTGGACATTTCGAGCTATTTTCGTACCGCCCGACTAAAATGGACCGAAACTAGTATTTTTGAACAAGATGATGGCTATTTTAGAAATCTGACGCGGAAACCAAAACACAGTTATAAATTTAGAAGAAGAATGCTCTAAGGGACTCTCGGTCCTTGATTTCATCTGGATTTTTCGCGAGAGTTTCGTAACATTCGACAAAAATGGGAAAAAAATTTGTCTTTTTGGACTAGACGATGGCAAGTGGTTGAAATTTGACGCAGTATCCATGTTTTTGAACAAAATGATGGCTAGTGTTTGAAAACTCATGCGGAACCCGAAACATAGTTACAATTTTAGAAGAAGAATGCTTTAAGGGTCTCTCGGTCCTCGATTTCATCAGGACTTTTCGGGAGGTTTCCGTATACCTCTACACAAATGGACCAAAATTTGTATTTTCGGACCATATGATGGCTAGTGTTTCAAATCTGATGCGGAACCCGAAACACTGTTATATATTTAAGAGTAGAATTCTATAATGGTCTCCCGGTCCTCGAATTCATCTCGACTATTCGGGTTATTTTCGTATCACCCGACAAAAAAGGACTGAAATCCGTATTTTTGAACAAGACGATCGATAGTGTTTGAAATATGTAGCGGAACCTGAAACACAGTTATAAATTTAGGAGAAGATTGCTATAAGAGTCTCATGGTCCTCGATTTCATCTGGACATTTTGAGTGATTTTTGTACCACCCGACTAAAATGGATCGAAAATCGTATTTTCAACTAAGATGATGGCTAGTGTTTGAAATTTGATGCAGAAATCGAAACACAATTAAAAATTTAGAAGAAGAATGTTATAAGGGACCCTCGGTCATCGATTTCATCTGAACTTTTCGGGTGAGTTTCGTACCCTCGACAAAAATGGACCAAAATCTGTATTTTCAAACCAGACGATGGCTAATGTTTGAAATCGGACACGGAAACCGAAACACAATTATAAATTTAGAAGAAGAATGCTATAAGAGTCTCTCGGTCCTTGATTTCATCTGGACTTTTTGGGCAATTTTCATACCCCTCGACAAAAAATGACTAAAATCTGTATTTCAAACCACACGATTGCTAGTGTTTTAAATCTGATGCAAAACCGAAACACTGTTATATATTAAGGAGAAGAATGATATAAGGGTCGCTCGGTCCTCGATTTCATCTGGACTTTTCGGGCGATTTTTGTACGCCTCGACAAAAATGTTTCAATATCTGTATTTTCTAACAAGACGATGGCTAGTGTTGAAATCTGATAGGAAACCGAAACACTGTTATATATTTAGGAGAAGAATGCTATAACGGTCTTCTGGTCCTCTATTTCAATTGGACGTTTAGGGCGATTTTTGAACCACACGACAATAATGGACCGAAATCCAAATTTTCAAACAAGACGATGGATAGTGTTTGAAATCAGGCGCGGAACACGAAACATAGTTAGAAATTTAGGAGAAGAATGCTATAAGAGTTTCTTGGTGCTAGATTGCATCTGGACATTTCGGGCGATTTTCGTACCACCCGACTAAATTGGACTGAAATCCATATTTTCGAACTAGACGATGGCTAGTGTTTAAAAAGCTGACGCGGAACCCGAAACAGAAATTTAAATTTAGAAGAAGAATGCTATAAGAGTTTCTCGGTCCTCAATTTCATCTAGACTTTTCGTGCGTGTATCGCACCCATCGACAAAAATTGATCAAAATCTGTATTTTTAGGACCAGATGAGGGCTTGTGTTTGAAATGTGACGCAGAGAACCTGAAATATTGTTATAAATTTAGGAGAAGAATGCTATAAGGGTTTCCTGGTCCTCAATTTCATCTGGACTTTTTGGGCGATTTTCGTACCACCCTACAAAAATGGAAAGAAATTTGTATTTTCGAACAAGACATTGGCTAGTGTTTGAAATCTGACGTTGTGAAGATATTATGAGGACTTTTGTTTCAAAACTAGTGGTATTATAAGGAATCTGAAACACATTTATAAATTTATGAGAAGAATTCTATAAGGGTCTCCCGGTCATCGATTTCATCTGGACTTTTCGAGCGATTTTCATCCCACTAGACTAAAATGGATTGAAATCTATACTTTCGGACCAGACAATGGCTAGTGTTTGAAATCTGACCCGGAATTCGAAACACTGTTATTTATTTAGGAGAAGAATGCTATAAGGGACTCCTGGTTCTCGATTTCATCTTGTATTTTCGGGTGATTTTCATACCACCCGACTAAAATGGACCGAAATTCGTATTTTTAAACAAAACAATCTCTAGTGTTTGAAATCCGACACAGAACTCAGAACACAATTATTAATATAGGAGAAGAATGCTATAAGGGTCTCTCAGTCCTCGATTTCATTTGGACTTTCCAAGCGATTTTCTTACCCCTCGACAAAAAAGGATCGAAATCTATATTTTCAGACAAGACGATGGCAAGTGTTTGAAATCTGTCGCTGAACCTAAAAACCAGTATTAAATTTAGGAGAAGAATGCTATAAGGGTCTACCGGTCCTCGATTTCATCTGGGATTTTCGGGCGATTTTCGTACCACCCGACAAAAATGGACCGAAATTTGTATTTTCGGAATAGACGATGGGTAGTGTTTGATATCTAACGCAGAACCCGAAACCCTGTTATATATTTAAGAGAAGAATGCTTTAAGGTTCTCCAGGTCCTCGATTTCATCTGGACTTTTCGAGCGATTTTCGTACCACCCGACTAAAATGGACCGAAATCCGTATCTTGGAACAAGACGAAGGCTTGTGTTTGTATTCCAACGCAGAACTCTATACACAATTATAAATTTAGATGAACAATGTTATAAGGGTCTCTCGGTCCTGGATTTCATCTGGAGTTTTCGTGCAATTTTCGTACCCCTCGAAAAAAATGGACCAAAATCTGTATTTTCAGACCAGAGGATGGCTAGTTTTTGAAATCTGACCCGAAATGAGAAACTTTGTTATATATTTAGGAGAAAAATGCTATAAGGGTCACCCGGTCGTCGATTTCAGCTGGACTTTTCGGGAGATTTACGTACACCACGAACAAAAATGGACCGAAATCTGTAATTTGTTTGAAATCTGACGCGGAACCCGATATACATTTATAAATTTAGGATAAGAATGCTATCGGATTCTTCTGGTCCTCGATTTCATCTGGACTTTTTGGGTGGTTTTCGTACCACCTAACAAAAATGAATAGAAATCTGTATTTTTGGACCAGACGATTGCTAGTGTTTGAATCTGACGCATAACTTGAAACATTGTTATATATTAAGGAGAAGAATGATATAAAGGTCGCTCGGTCCTCAATTTCATCTGGACTTTTCGGGCAATTGTTGTACGCCTCGACAAAAATGTTTCAATATATGTATTTTCTGACCAAACGAGGGCGATTTTCATACCACACGACAAAAATGGACCGAAATCCAAATTTTCAAACAAGACGACGAATAGTTTTTGAAATCTGACGCGGAACCCGAAACACAGTTATAAATTTAGGAGAAGAATGCTATAAGAGTCTCTTGGTCCTCGATTTCATATGGACATTTCGGGCGATTTTCGTACCACCCGACTAAATTGGACTAAAATCCACATTTTCGAACTAGACGATGGCTAGTGTTTTAAATCTGACGCGGAACCCGAAACATAATTTTAGATTTATAAGAAGAATTCTATAAGGGTCTCTTGGTCCTGGATTTCATCTGGACTTTTGTGGCGAGTTTCGTACCCCTCAACAAAAATTGATCAAAATATGTATTTTCGGACCAGCCGATGGCTAGTGTTTGAAATCTTACGCGGAACCTGAACACGGTTATATATTAAGGAGAAGAATTCTATAAGGGTTTCCCGATCCTCGATTTCATTTGGACTTTTGGATCGATTTTCGTAACACCCAACAAAAATGAACCGAAATCTGTATTTCCGGACCAGAAGAGGGCTTGTGTTTGAAATTTGACGCAAAACTTGAAATACTGTTATAAATTAAGGAGATGAATGCTATAAGGGTTTCCTGGTACTCGATTTCATCTAGACTTTTTGGGCGATTTTCGTACCACCCGACAAAAATGGAAAGAAATCTGTATTATCGAACAAGACAATGGCTAGTGTTTAAAATCTAATGTTGTGAACATATTATCAGGACTTTTGTATCAAAACTAGTGGTATTATAAGGAATCTAAAACACATTTATAAATTTAGGAGAAGAATTCTATAAAGGTCTCTCGGTCATCGGTTTCATCTGGACTTTTCGGGCGATTTTCATACCACTAGACTAAAATGGATTGAAATCTATAATTTCGGACCAGAAGATGGCTAGTGTTTGAAATCTGACCTGGAATCCGAAACACTATTATATATTTAGGAGAAGAATGCTATAAGGGACTCCTGGTCCTCGATTTCATCTTGTATATTCGGGTGATTTTCGTACCGCCCGATTAAAATGGACCGAAATTCGTATTTTTGAACAAAACAATGGCTAGTGTTTGAAATCCGACACGGAACTCGGAACACAGTTATAAATTTAGGAGAAGAATGCTATAAGGGTCTCTCGGTCCTCGATTTCATTTGGACTCTTCAGGCAATTTACGTACCACCTAACAAAAATTAACAAAAATCTGTATTTTCGGACCAGACGAGGGTTAGTGTTTGAAATTTGACGCGGAACCCAAAAGACATTTATAAATTCT